>CM073769.1:33805029-34011270 GCA_037158775.1 Hetaerina titia
ATAGAAATTGAAGTTCTAAGTTGCTACCCCTATAGCATCCACCTCATTTGGAGGTTATATTATTTTAAAACAAAAAGGCATAATGCTTTTCTATAAAAATCTTGCAGCAATAAGGCAAATCATTTGGTACACAGCCGGGAGGTAATATTACAAAGGCCAGATGACAACACGTTTTAAACGTTCATTTTAATGATCTTAAGAAAAATAGCCACAATTATTATCCCATATATTCCCATTTGATATACACCCGAAGTTATCAAAAGTAATAAATAGATAACACACCATCACAATATTTATGTTTTCCTTAAAAAGCTTTCATTCTACTTTAGAGACACCTCTCACTACTTGCCGTAGTTTATACGTCGGCATATATGTACAAGCCATCATTTAAAAAATACCAGTTTGCTATTAAAAAATAACCTAGTTCTCGTAATTTTGAACATTACAATTTAAGGTCCATATGACTACTCTCTTTATCAATGAGTTCCTAAAACTGATTGGTTCCGATACTCTCGAGTCATATTTTACAGAGGCCAAACGATACTGTTAAGAAAATGTTAAAAGAAACTACAAGCTTTCTAGAAGAATGTTCCAGGCTTGAAAGTTAGGATCATGATCAAATATCTTAGTTAAATCATAGCTATAAAAAACCTACTCAGAGGCAGGACTAAAATACCAAGCTATTCCAAACAGTAAATTGGTCGCAAAAGGATAATAATACGCACGGCCATCATTTTAGTAATCATTCTCGCTCTCATTCCACCCATATTATGAAATTTAAAAGAGTAAAGCATGAATTTTATGGGTCATTGACACGCTATATAAACTAATGTAAATGGCAATACTTAGTCCCAGCTACGGAGTTACTTAACTCATTATTAAAACAGGATTAAGCAGAAAATGCAACCAAGTATTAATGCGCATCCCCTTTTACAAAAAACTTAGTGGCCTGAAATTATGTGGCGTGATACCATTACGTAGTCATTTCGTATTTAACCATTATTTCGAGTTTTCTGAGGACATACTCTCCCTCTTAAACGGTTCATCTAACTTCTGCAAGCCGGTACACAACTAACTTCCAGTCAACCACATCGTTTCATTCCCTTTCTAGCTCTCTCTATCTACTTCTTGCTCGCCTTTATCAGCTTCTCAGATACCGCCGTCTGCCCTGGAGCATACGCCACGATTCCCTTTTCCACTGGGGGAGGGACTACCCCATCGGCGACGGCGTCAGCGCATTAGCCGAGCGCGCGGAGCCCGAAAACTGCGGTGCCGAATGAATACGGAGGCGGAAGAGACGGCGTAGAGAGACCGCGGAGCTCTGGCGTCGTCCCGAGCGTTCTTCTCCCTCCCCCCCGCGATAACGGCAATCGCCCAATCGGCTGGAAGCGCCGGCATATGCCGCGACGCCTGGAGCAGCGGCGGGCGGGCCGGCGAGCCGCACTCCTCCGCACGGTCTCCGATCGGATATTAACGACCGATCGCTCTTCCCCTCGCTCGTACAAACAACCAACGTGCGCATTCCGAAAGGAAGATTAGGAAAGAAGGTGGTGTAGTTTCTGCCAAGACCATGGCATGGCAATTCTACCTTCTCGCCGAAGATTTCGGCTTAATTTTGTGTTTAAGCCCTCACCATCCCTTTTCTCCCATATCGCCACTTATGCGCCTCAAGGCATTGTCTCAGTGGAAAAAGAAAGTCGATGGGATGGGTTAACTTGATAAAAATTGGAGCTATTCTAACTCCTAGAGCATGGGATCGGAAAATCACCTTTCAGTTTGCAATTTGTCTTCGACACACATTTACTCAATGAAAGGGGAAATGTGACTTCTATGAAATGAGACCCCTTTCAACGGGAATACCAGTTGGTTAATAGGTTTATATGATAAGCATGCATTGCATATTTGTGTCACAATTTCAAACCAAAACATGTAAGATGTCAATTCTCTAATTTTCAACGCATGAAGATGTCATTGAAATCTACCTAGCTAAAAAGTTTTTTCACTGACGTAAGCTGAAATTGCCATAAACATGAAATATTATTAATTTTCGGTATCTTCTAATGTGAATTGCTTTTTAATGAAGTTCGCTCGTTTAGTTGCTACAAAGTAGCAAAATATTTACGCCAAGTATCTCGAAATTAGGTAGTTGAAATAGGAGAAACCGTATTTCAATAGTTTACCATATTACTTGACGCCCTGATATAACTCTGTCCAATATTAAAATAATGACATATGATAACTTGGCCCAATGCGAAAGCTTAATAAAAGTATTACCAGCCAATTTTAGCCAACCGCTAAAATTGGCTGGTAATTTTCTTGGTATTTCTGTTAAGAAAAACAAATTGTAGGTTTGATTCACACTATGTTTTGAAAATCACCTGATGATAATCATTTAATTTTCATTCGTTGTCGCATCCACTGTGAAATATTTACGATTAATTTTTATTCTTTATTAAAATTAATTAATCTTCCGTTGTTCATCCTAATCGGATGATTTCGAAGTTGCTTATCATCTCTAATGGCGTCTCTCTTATTTTGGCTCCTAACTCACTCATTATGATGGAGGGGGTTTGATTACGACACCTTATAGTAAAGCGTGGCATAAAGAAGGTAAACTAATGCTGAACCTGTACCGTAACATCTGGAAAGCATATAATTTAAAAAAGTACGAGTATGTTCACAGAAACTGAAGCAATTAATCATATTTTAGCACCCTATTATTTTTAACCTTCAATAAGTAAAATAATAAAATAGCTTTGAGATAATCAATTTAGACAATCGATATTCTAATGACCTTTTTAATTATTTTTGCGCACGCAACTTCCTAAATCAGTCAGTTCAATTTAGTTAGATGGAATTTCAAGAAGAAATTTAATGAAGAAAACTGATTGTCGAACGTGTCCACCATTAAATTCATACTAAGGTAAATAATTACGATGTGGATACTTTGATACCGGAAGTAAGGTCCTCGTATAACTCTTACTATGAATGCCTGAATCTACAGTATAGTAGTAAGGAACTACAGCACTCGGAAGTAATTGCTCAAAACGAGTTTGATACACAAGGAGAGTAGATTGGTTTGTATGAAACGTGTTGATAAACCAGGAAATTACCCGTCGAACTTGCTGCTCCGTATGCTCTAAAACACACTTAGTCGGGTATCCCACACTTTCAATGCATACGTCCGGTTTCGAATTTCCCTATAGGCGATTTTTTCGCCTGAGATACTGTCTCTCCTTCGTGTTTTCCGAGCCCTGTAATTTCTCCTCTTTGGGGAAACCGTTACTATTTTCAGAGAAGACCACAAGCACCAAGATCCTAACTAAAGAAGGCAAAAGCGTTCCAATAACAGCCCTTCCTTTTTCACCTCCGATCTGATTGCCTCGAAGAGAACGAGCGCACACCGTTCACGGAGCCGCTTCGTTACTGATTGCATCGTGAGAATAGGAAGACTCCCTCGATCAGAGGTCTCCAAGGCATGAAATATGTGGCCTATCAGTATAAAAGCTCGGGCTTGTTCCCTGTTTTTATTTCCATAAGTATCCCGAATACTCCTCCGGTGAATATTTTTTACCACTTTGGTGTGAAACAAAGAACAACACTACCGATATATGTTTGCAGAATACGGAGAATATTTTCAATAAATCAAATCATGATTTGAATTTTAAATTTTATGCAAGTAAAAGTATCTCAAAATTTGCATTATCCGGTTAATTGACGCATGAGGTAGAATTTTTATTTATTGCAAACGTAATTTAACCACTCATTCCCATTCTAAAACTTCAAGTGCAGAAAATTACAACAGTACAGCACCGATAGGATGTACCAAGATTCAAATCTTAATTATCCATAGCTCTGAAAACTAACTTGTTTATTTGCTTGAGAAAACACCGCGCCAAGACGGAGTAAAGGCTTCTAATTATCTTCTTGCATAGGGCAAAAATACATAAAGTAACATAGGCTAAGTCCGATTTCGATATGCTTTTGTGGACATTATCTGAGATTGAGAAATTCGATTTTTTTTATTATTTCAAACACAAATGGCAGCATATGTTTTACTTATAATTAAGATTTCAAGAAGTTCACTTAAATGAGGAGCGACAATGTTCGCATTCTTTCTATAGCTATTACATATACATAAAAACAATATATCATTTAAAAACGTATTTTATCAAATATGCTGACAGCTTAAGCTTTGCACATTGTAAAAACTTGTTGCACAATTCGACAGTCTTGGCTTTTTCTTGAAAAGTAACTTTAGAAGTGCATAATTTTTTCGGTAAACTGCTCCCACACAATTTGATGGTCTTTAATTATTTCTGTAAGAGCTATCTATCAAAAGAGAATGGCACAACTACGAATGGTTTATAAGGATCTGTATGGCAATAATGACCATTATTAGAGCAGTATTTCAGAAATTAATCGTATCTGAATGGAAGCAATTATTTTCTTAAGTATTTTTTATATTTTTACGTACACAATACGATCACCTTACACACGTAGATAAAAATATTTACTATGGATATCAAATCCCATTACAGCTGTTCGGATAAATTGGCCCGGCAGAGCCGGGCATAGCGATAGTGGTAAATAAAAAAGATTAGAATAACAAAATCCGAATAATTAAGTTTTATCTAACTCATCTATTTGCATATATATTGTTGTAGGAGATAAGTTCTAAGCTGATCTCAATAATGTTACTGGATTTCTGTGAATTGTAATAGTTACTAACAATATGAATGCCATTGATATGAAAATATTTCACCAAAAAAAATCTTTCATTCTTAAAGATACGGAATTTCAGGTGAGTTTCGAATTTCAAGTTACCTACTATTTCCAGGTTAACACCAAAATTAACGACATAAAAAACAGAATATTTTTCCTAGAAGTTTCCTGCGTAAGTGTAACTTTATACCGTTGCAAGGCAACATCATCTGATGAAGGTCCCTTACAACGAAACCATGATCAGTAAAAATAAAAAGTCCAGTGAAAATTTCACTGCACTGCATAAATGGCAACTTTCATAAACAAGAAGCTGAAAAAGACCGGAATGAATATAAATTTCATTTTGCAACAGTGATAAAGAGTAGAAAAGAGATTAATAGATAAATAGGCTCCAAATAATCCATAGATCATTGTCAGACGCGACAGATAGACCAAAGGTAGAGCGAAAGTTTGCATTTGAAGATCCTGAAGGTCGGTTTAGTAGGTGATTGTAGAGCTCACCCATGTACCAAGCCCGACGGCGTGTGTATATTCACACATCAGGGTAGGGGCGCCAGTTCCTTTCCCTGTGGTTTCTGGTAGATCTGGTACCCGAAAAGTCAACTAGCTTGGGTGGAGCTGCAGGTGCCCAGAGTACCTTGCCCCGGGATCGAACCCGGGACACTCCGATCAGTAGTCCAACGCTCTACCCCCTGGACTACCGCGACCCACCTTCTTTCTTATGTGCAATTTAATTACGTTAAAGAACATTGAAAGGTATACTTTTAATTCACTCATAATAAAAAAATGTATAAATAAAACTCATGTTTTTATAATCCCCACTAATACTATAATATATTACCATCAATATTATCATCATATTTTTGGTAATATATTATAAAATTAGTGGATATTACAGCTATTAAAACTAACTTCTTGCGTATTCATTATCCAATTTTATTTCCATCAAATTTTACAGTCATACCAAACAAAAGAATATTTAGATATGAGCCGAATTTGGCATGAAACTAAGTCAACTATGTTGACGAGTGACAATTGGAATTTATTTAATAGCCTGAAGTTTAAGTTGGGATGTGAACGTATCATAATTTTTCAAACCTGAAAAAATTCTCTTCAAATGAGTCAAAGATGAAAATAGTTCCAATGCAATAAAAGTAGTAATTATTCATTAACAACTATTAATTTCATTGTATTTATAAATTATAAAAATTCACTTGAATACATATTTAATGAATATTACAGAAGTTACTTTAACCAGAAAGAAATTTTCGTGTTTATATTTGGTAAATAATCCGACTTCCTTAGCGGCTAAACCTTGAGAAAAATATCACATTCGAAACTAACTTTTTCCCTCAAATATTAACGTCTATTTATTAATCGGAATATGTAATTACTCGAATTTCGCTTGAGTACTGTATTTACCTCATGCAGTATAGCAGCGGTAACGGCAAAAGAATCTAGATGCATGCGTGTATATGCTGAAGGCGCACATTTCCACTGGTAATTACTTTTTCAACAAGAGCACACCTTGTCTCAAAAGCGAAAATTAGAAATATGGAATGCTCATGCGCAATATGACTATCAATTACTTATATTTTATTTATAATTACAATTAACCACGCCTGACGGAATTTATTTTATAACATCGTATTTTTTCGTGACTTCAGAAGCTAGAAAAGACCGCGTTATCTTGACGAATAATGAGCTCAGAGTTTGGCATAGTTCTTGATTCGACTACTCCTTGGTACTGTATTTCACAGCGTTTTTTTATAGCTCTAAATCATTAGTTCTACCGAGATCATTTAGCAATGAACAAAACTTTCTATCAATAAGCTAAATAATCTAAGCAGTAAGTCCAACCAAACTACTCTTACCCATCACTTATATATTCAACAATAATTAAAGAAACTTTGCATTATGAAACAATAACCTCCAAATTTTAGTAAAATTTAATCTCGTACCTCCCGGAACTAAGTCACCATTATCTAAAGTTGAATAGTTTTGATATCACAACATTTAATTCACAATCTATTATAAAATAGATACTTGGAAGTTTATTATGCATACTTTTTTAATCTCCACACTTAACTTTTGAAATAAGCAAAAAAATTCAACGCCGTTAAAGTCATGAATTTTTTTACTTCCCCCTATAAACTTGTTAAAATCCAGTGGCTCTCAAGCATTAGCATGTAAAGAAAGGCAATAAAAATTATTTCTTTAAATGAAAGTGCAATAAAACAATTTTTATTAGGTGGGTGCTCTAAGAGTATCCTATCTAGTGGTCATTAAGAGCGATCTCTGCGGAATTTACCCCTCTTAAGTAATTAGAGAATTATCTGATCTCATAATGTGGAGAATTAATTGCCAGAGGAGAATCGAAAATGCTTTCCATTCTATAATCGCAGCAAAAATGTTTGAAGTAAAACAAGTAAAACGTCCGCCATTTCCCATTGATGCATCCATAATTCTCTTCACTGTCTAACGGTACGTATCGGAGAGGAAGTAGGGCGATCGGTTCATTCTGGACTCGAGGGAGATTAATATCAGTGTCGAGGTCGAGGTGGAAGAAGGGAGGGAGGACGAGAGGCAAGGGAAATGCTGCGCGTCAGAATGTAATTCCGCTCCCGGATAGCGAACGGGGGCGTTGCCGAGAATGTGCGATTACGGACTTCATACGATTCGTCGGCGGCTATCATTATTGTTATAGAGTGGGGACTAATCATCACCAGTGCTTCCATTTAAAGTTCGTATTACTCTGACACTGCATAATCTAAATTTCAGGAAATAAATTCCATTCGCCTGTGTGAACCACGTGAGATTCTCGCTACAAATGCTTACATAGATATATCGTAAATGAAAATTTGATAATCTGAGGGTGTATGTACTCTTCGACAAATTTAAGCGCATTATATAATATCTGCCGAAATATGTCAAGTACGGATCAAAAAGCCATGGAATTATTTCATATCAAGTTGATGAACTGAATCATTAAATACGCTATATACACATTCAAAATGATAAAATATTGTGAAATGATAATTATGTGCGTACCTGTAGTTATAAATGTTCTTAAAAACTAATTTCAACTTAACGTAAATATACAAATCGAAATATCAAAATTACAGAAATTGACAAAATAAATTCTGAAGTAAGGCCAAAGAAAAGTGTTATTATTTCAAAACATCAAATCTTGATTTCGGGTACAGTACATGTATGTATTTTGAAGATTTAATAACACATGGCGTCTCATACTCCAATTACGTGATCCAATTACGGGCATACAAGATAGCACCTAGAGATATGTCACCCAATTTGTTGAATACAGAATCAGACAAAGATGTGAATAGAATGCTCAAAACCTTATCCACAACTTTCATAAAATGAAAACTGGAAATGTAAATAAAATCAAAACTATGATAGTTTCTAGAAAAAGAACATAATCCCCTGTAAATTTAATGATAAGGAATCAATGATAAGCCATGTAGAAGAGTTCCGCTACCTTGGGAGTGTAATTACAAGAGACAACAGATGCTCCTCTGCAGTGAAAAGATGGATAACCTTGGCGAAGAAGGCATATGACAATAAAGAGAATCTTTTAGGAAATAAACACGAGAAATTGGAAATTAAAAAATCCTTTGAAACAACTTTTATTTGGAGTAAAATATTATATGGATGGGAAACTTGCACATTGGGAAATTTGAAAAAGGCTCGTTACGTAGCATTTTAATGTGGGCCCACCTGTCAGTAGTCTAGCGCTCCATTCCTCAGACTACCACGTCCCCAATCGCACAAAAGGGACATCAATCCAAATTTGAAAAATCATTTCTGATGAATGGAAGTGCTTCCCTTATTTATTTTACTTGTTAGATAATAAGTAAAATAAATTAGGTAAAACTGCATGAGTCGAGCGGTTGCCAGGGAAATAGTTAGGATGACAATCTAGATCAAATGCATTTCAAGTACCAACTAAAGAGAGTTATGAAACTAAACTAATCGTTTAGATTAAACATTAAAAAATAAGTTGATATTGAATGATCAATAAAAAATACAGTCTTTCATTTTATGATATTGCACAAGGAAAAAAACTATCAACGCCGCTCAAGGAAAAAACTTATAATTATTTTTCTAGCTACAAAACAATGAGACAATTACCATCTAGTTCACCGCCAATCAATGTTTCTAGGACGGGAAATGAGAGGTAAAAGACAACAAAAGGTGAGGTGATCATTGCGAGGACCTGTTGGCGCAAGAGGATAGAGGTTGGTTTGTTCTTTCCCGCTCCTATTTTCGACATCGGTTACGTCTATGAAAAGGTGACGGAAAGCGGGGAAGAGAGTTGGTCGAATTGAGGATGATAATCGTCAACAAAAAATAACAAAACACGTACGAAAATGGAATCCAAGAGACCCTTGGTTATTAATCCTAAGCATCACAGCCAGCTGGTTATCGACGACCACCACCACGGCCGACCTCACACTCAATCCTTTTCTACTTCCCACATATCCTTTCTTTTGTGTCGACCTTCCCCCTTTCGATATTCGCATGCGAAACACCGCAGAATAATTAACTTTAGAATTCATATTAAAATAGAAGTGAGAGGAAGAGGCAATTGCGGATACTTTAAGCGATCGCGTCGAAGTTTCGATGATAAATATGAATTACAATGGGACAAGATTGAACCAATCGGTTGCTTCCTGTCGAAGAGTTAATATTTCGACGTTATTCACCTGTCGAGGAGAAGGAGTATGAGCCGAGGGTAGGAGTAAGAGGAGTGGTTGGAGAGGCGAAAGGAGGGGAGAGATAAATAATGGAAATAATGGATAGTTCATGGGAGGAGGATGAGGAGTTGGTGTGGGGAGAGAGAGGAAGTGCCGCGTGCCCATGCATCATTACGGCAAATCATTTAAACGACTTTTATGAACGATGCGAAACTAAAACCCTGGTGAGTCATCTATCAGCGACATATAAGTGAATATCCTGTTCAATATTTTTTTCAGGCTCACGTAATTTAACTTTTCAATGGTTAACTGTACACTAAAGTCCGGTAATAATAAATTATAAGTCGATAACGTGTTTTGAACACCCTACAGCAGACTTAAAGAGAAAAAGAGTTTATCTTCAGAAAGCTAGATTGATACTTACGAATACATCCATAATTAATTCAGACACGGATCATGGTTAAGTTTCTTCTTGATTTCCTTTGACGCCACTTCAAAATTAATACAATAGTGACTATTTCAGTTCCCCTTAAAGTCAACATAATTCTTAAACACTCAATTATGGAGCGATAAATGATTTATGTTTTGCTAAATTTAATTCATCTAAACTATAAGTATTAATACATTTATATTGATTTCTAAATTCTTAAAGAAAATATTTTGGTAGGAACGAAGAATTCGGAGAACATATATAGTATTACGAGATTTGGACCAATACGGTCAAAGTAGTAGGGACGTAAGGAGAAGAATTGCGCTAGGCAAGGAGGCTTTCCCAAGGAGGAGGGAGTTGATGACGGGGACGTTGAGACAAGACTCGTAAAAACTCTGATATGGAGCGTAGCTATGTACGGCGCGGAAACATGGTCACTGAAGCAGGCGGATAGACGTAGATTGGAGGCTTTTGAAATGTGGGTGTGGAGAAGAATGGAGAAGGTGAAATGGACCGAAAGGAAAACAAATGAGGAAGTACTAGAGATGGTGGGTGAGGAGAGGGGTTTGTTGAGAGAAATCGTATGGAGGCAGGAAGAATGGATGAAAGGCGTATTGAGCGGTAGTGGAATGTTGAAGAAGGTAATAGAGGGGAGAATGTTGGGCAAGCGAGGAAAGAGTAGGAACAGGATAGGGATGTTGGATGGGATGAAGGGTGGAAAGAAGTACACAGAGATGAAGAGGGACCTGATGTAGATTAGGTTGCTGGATTGGGTTTTGTTTGGAGTTGCAAAATGTTTATTTGATAGATGTATCCATCGAAAAACCTACCTTTACCGGTAGATTACCTAATAATAATAATACGAGAAGATAATTCTCAATATCTCCGAGAGGAAAATTTACAATATGACGCGAAAATGGAAGAGAATATGAAATAAGTAATAAAATGATCCCTAGGCTCATAGAAAATACCTAAAAGTCATAGTTTAGAATTCAGGATAAACATTTTTCTGCGTTTTTTTCTAGAATTATTTCAGATAATTGTATTAGTCAAAGTCAAAAGATGACCTCATATTACACATTAGAAAACGAAATTTAAAGTAAAATAATTGGATTCATCCTTTACTACGGAAAGTATGAACGTTGAATATGCTGGTCACTGTACATATCTTACCAAAAATGATCACGTGCTTAGGCAGACTGTGTCAACAATCGTCCTAAAATTTTAACAGTGATCGAGCCTCCCAAAATACCAAACACTAAATTTTCATATTTTCTACAGTTTTAAGCCTAGCCAGAAAAGAATAAATTAAATCCCGAATGTAATGGAATAAAAGTTCCATGATCTCGCTTACCCATCATGCGGCTACATGGAGGTGCTAATATGTAATCTATTCAGATTAGAAAGAGAGTGGGGAGAGGATGACAGGAAGTGGGGAGGAAGTGAGGCTATCGACGCTGCCGCAGCAGCTGAAGAGGTATCCGCAGCCGCCCAGGTGGCCGGCAACTGGAAACAAATGCCACCGCTAATTCACATCCACTAGAGGAACGCCAAGTTCCATTGATTAAATACTCCATTTTCAGGCAATGTCTTTTTGAACTCTGTCATACACATGTGTGACCATAATACGAATAGAGAAGTTCATCTTTCCCAATGAGAGGATGCAAGGGTACTTACGACTGTTAAGTGGAATTAGTGGACGGATATACCAAGGAAATCAGACGGATCTTCATGTGGTAACAATAGTTTAGTAGATTATTATATCGGTAAAAAAGGGTCTTTCAAAAAGCAGCCTTATACGTTAATTAATATATTATTTTTGAATTTACGATCTCAAATAATAAAGATGTACATATGCTTGGCAATCTTTGTAAAAAAAACGTTCGCAGCATTATAACCGAGTATTTTCCTACAAAACTTTCATTAATTGACATGATAATTTTATATTGTATATTTTATTAAATATAATATTTTCAATTGCGTTTACTGCATTATCTCATACATAAACTAAGCTGATGTTTCACCAATGAAACTGTAGAGGAATTTCGCCGTTAAGTGGGATTTTGTGTTAGAATGTGTATTTGGCCAATATTGCTCATTTCCTTCTTCAAAAACATGCACGTAAATTGTCGGAAGTCATACACTTCATAAAAACGGTTTAGAGCTGTGAAGACACTCCACACAAAGTAGTAGCTCGAAAAATTACGCGTCACATGTTGTTTTTCTGCGTTCCTTCTACGTACCCTGTTATCGAGTTAATTTTTTATTAATGCACGAATTCATACGTGGAAATCGGTCCAAAGGCAGGAACAAAAATATAGAGACACATGAGGAAAGAGCTAGGGAGCCCATAAAAATAATTATAAAAACAACGAATGTGGGGAAGGTGTTTGAAGGAAGATGTGTTTCACGAGCAAAAAAAAGTTAATGTAGTAGAAATGGAAGCCTTTTTGTTCACAAAAACATATATGCGTGGCGTAAAGCTAAGAAAAAAACAGGAGACAGCTGTAAAACGAATTAAATTTTGGTTCCTAGCTGTTGAAGGTGAAATTGCAATCTAGAGAAATATTAAGGAGTTTTGTCGTAACCGCGTGCATTATTGGCGGAACGAAAAATATTGAAACCTAAGCCTGAGTAGATTTGAAGAAATGTTACTTAGAAACGTTTATTGCATTGCTTGGGCATATAAAGCGAAGATATCATTAAGTTGCCCAAGAACGTGGATTTCCAACTCCGTAGGTGGTCTTAGTTCTAACGAGTGACTGAGGGGACGGACTGAAGAAGCGTGATCAACACTGTAGCGACCGTGTCCCCTTGAATGCGGGAACTTTGTCTACTTCCATATGGATGGATTGCTGCCACGCAGAGGTTGCAATGAGCGTGGGTGGTCCGTAAACTTAGAGTCTACAGAAGACCCGGATGTTTCCCTGTCTAATGTCAAACAATAGGGAAGAGATGCTTAGTGTATGGGTATGGTTTAATGTGTCCAATTTTTTATTATTATAATTCAATAGATTATGATTCGTAGGGCTAAGTCATGAAGGTATGGTGGGATACCAGTAAACCGTTAATTCAACTTTCGTCGATGAGGGTGAAAAAGGAAATTTGGAAGAGTTTACGCTGATTTCACAGCTTCTTTTATGCGATAGTTGTTAAAAAAGATATCGAAGTTAATTTTTCAGTGCTTTTTTGTTAAGTACACCATGGCGTTCAATATTATTCCAAATGTATTGACTTTGTTCTAATGACAAATATTGCACCCAAGCAAGGATTACGACTTTTTAAAATTAGCCATTTTTTAAACAGCGATTAATTCTATAAATATATCCCTAGTAATGTGTAAACGGACAACTAGCTATACGAGATGATAAGGAAGTAATTCAAATGTAGAGATTCGCGGCAAAATGTCGTTATCAAAGAAACATCGTTTGGCTTAATATTGGTTAGCTTCTACTCTAACCCCAATGCAATTTGGATTCCATTCTATTTTAACTTGTTTCTGATCCATTATTATCGACAACAACATGAATTTTGGGAGTATCACTTTGTACTCAAGTATTCGAAAAAATCAATTAACACAATTTCACTGTAAAAACCAGAATAAACAAATTTTTCCTAATTCGGCTAAATTCTGCTTAAATCTCTCAGAGTTATGATTCAGAGCTCAAAGTTTTCCAAAATGTCTCAGTAAAATGACCTTGAATAACCTCTAGCTTTAAAAATCAGCCGTTGATCGTTAAAATAGAGCTGTTGGCGCCGCATCGGGCGGCGTTGTTTACGAGTTCAAGAGTGGGACGGGAGCGAATGGGAGGGAATGGGTCTCCACTCGGATAGCAGGGCCGGACGCCACGGTGCTGCCGCAAGGGTTCGTGCCCTGGCGAAGAAATACGATAGGGGAATTAAATGGGGCGATGAGGACGAGATCACAATGAGGGCTTTTCAAAGACCACCTCTATGTGAGGTTGGTGGCCCTTCGAGTGGCCTCGTAGTCTGAACTGAAGGGGATGTTGGGGAATGGTAGGGGCGAAAAAAATGTAAGGGGATGGTGGCACGGTGAGAGGACAGCCGGAGAGTGAGTGCATATAAGGTAACACTGTATTGTCAGGTCGGGAGGGTAAAGCTCTTGTTGGGTCCGAAAGTGATGTTTTATCTCTCTTCTTTTCGCCCCAATCCAATGTCAAAATATACCACAGACAGAACGAACAAATGGTCTATTGCAACTTGGAACCAAAGGAACGTTACTATACGTAGGTGTAAGTAGTTTACATTCAAAGTTTAATTGACAGGTACCGCTCAGATATCCAGGCAACCAGGAGAGCATTTCTCGGAAAAAGTACACCGCTAAAATTAGCTGAACTGTTAAGTTAAAAGTTTTAAACTTCAGAGAAAACCAGTCAGAAGTTGTCTTTTTTCCCTAGACACACAATATTACACAATTTTCTCCTTTTATACATTTTATTCTTCCCCAGTAGGATATTTTTTCCATTATGATTCTTTATCAAACCTAAAAAATTGGCTATTCACAATTTACTGCAGTTATTACAAACTTTAAAATCAGCTTTCTTTATACAATACTTCTTGATGAAATGCATAGCTATAGTAATATATAATGATAATTGATGTATATGTATAAAATAAAAAAATATAAAACTCGGATCCGGTCATTAAAGCTGCAGTGACCACAGAATTTGGTACTATTCCTAGAAGAAGCTGGGGTAACATAAAGTACTCATAAAATTGCAATCATAGAAGCAAAAAACGAACAAACAGAAAACGAAAAAATATGCTCAAGTAATGTAAAATATATATTGCCACAATCCTCCCTTCTTAAACGGAAGAAAGAAAGATAATCGGAGTCCCTTCCTTCCGTTGACGTGGTTTGTTGCATCAACGAAATTTCCAAATTTAGTCCGTCCTTTTTTTCCCCCCCCCCATTTTTTTGTGTTTGTCACGAATATACATTTTTTTTATTTATATATATATATGTTTATATATATACATATATGTTTATATATATATACATATATGTTTATACGCGGGTCGCGGTGGTCCAGCGGGTAGAGCGTTGGTCTGCTGACCAGAGGGTCCCGGGTTCGATTCCCGGGCAAGGCACTCTGGGCACCTGCAGCTCCACCCAAGCTAGTTGATTTTTCGGGTACCAGGTCTTCCTGGGAAGCCATAACCGGCACAGGGAAAGGAACTGCCCCCCCTACCCTGATGTGTGATTACTCACACGCCGTCGGGCTTGGTACACGGGTGAGCTCTACCATCACCTACTAAACCGACCTTCGGGTTGATTACTGTGTTTATGGTTTTTTATATATTTATACATATATATATATATATATATATATATATATATACATACATATCAGAAGCACTTATTATTTTCGCTTTTTTATCCAATTCTAAAAATGCACAAATAATACATGATAAAAATAAAATGATCAAATCCGCTATCCACTCTGGAGAATCGACAGCATTAATAAATTCGTGCCTACCCGGATAAAATAACAAATATCTCCCAATTTGAGGATGAATTCCATGCTGCACCAATGTCTGTGAGTAGGCACACAAGTCGTAAGGCGGCGAACTTAGGCCTAGAAATTATTTTACTCTTCATTCTATTATCCAATTTCTCGGGAATGAATTCATCAGTCCCCTCAGAACACTAAAAATGCCACTATCCGACGAAGTGCGAGGACTAGTTTTAAAACACCTAGTTATTTTCCTGTCAGATTCCGCCCTCGAAAGGAAGAAGGGACGTGCTTCGTTAAGATCTGGGCCTCACGTCCTCTTAACTCTGTGCCGCACGCGCGTGTTGGCGCGGCCATGTGCACGCCGAGTCGGTAAAAACGGCAAGGAAGGAGGGGCAACGCAATCGGTTAGCGCAGAGAGAAACTCGATCCTCCGCATCTCCAACATCTGGTAAAGGAAGACACGCGCCCGTTCCCGCACCGCTGCCGATTGCATCTCTTTGTCTCAGCGGCGACGGCGGCGCCTCTCCTCGGCGAGCAGTCGAAGCGACGCCCGGCGTCGGATTTCTGACAGGACTTTTAAAGGGCCCGTTGAAGCCAAGGGTGCGTGATCATAAGCAGAACGCAAACAAGCACGTGCGAATGACAGGACAAAGGGATAGTGAAAAATAAAGGTGTACTCTAATTACTACGGACAGATTGAGATTCCGGCCATTATTATTCCATGCGGGTTGTCTAATGAAACCGATTCACTTAGGAGCATGGAGAAAAATTACGATATGTGAGAGTAAATGACAGGATAAATGAAAAATGGAAAAATTTTAAAACACACAAGTCGATACGAATATGATAAAAATAAGCGTAAAAAGGTATGCGACATCAAGTTACACCATTGTATGACGCTACTAATATGGATTTATTTCGATTCGACCCTTTTTTTCTTTTCTACTATATCACGGAAGTAAAAACTATAACATTGATTTCAATCCAATTAACAACTCTAACTTGAGCTTTTCACCAAGGCTATGAACAGCTTTATAACTTCGGATATGAGAATAGAACAATGAGTTTTACATTTAAGTCTACGTCAATAGTCGTAATCAGAATTACAGTGAAAAACGGCAGAAGAAAAATACGAAACAGCAATGCGACTGTTTGAATAACATGTGCAATTTAAGCTTAAAATGTACACATGAAGAAAAAAACTCAAGTATCATGCGACATTTTAAAGTCTTTGAATTACCCAAAATATCAACTTTGATTAAAAAGAGAATAAGTGGCTGTATAAAACAGGAAAGAGGTTAAAATATCCTTTATGCATCAATAAATTCAGTAAAAAATGCAAGAGTATGAGCCCTCTTCAAGATAAGTACCGTATGGTAAATCAAGGTTACAGAAACTTATGACGTTAATCATCAACTCGTGTTTATAGTAAACCAAAATTATTATTACATCATTCTTGTATAATAAATATTTTGACATTTCATACTCCCCACTTTTTTGAAACCCTGAATTATAATAACTTCAGGGGCATCAGTAGGATTTTACATGAGTAACAATTTCGTTTGTCCTTGACCTGATCATTAAATATCGAAATATTTAAGGTGCATTAGCCAAACTCATTATAGACCCATCATTTCCAAGATTTCATATACATGAAAACTATTCAACGGAGGAACAGCTAGCACGTCCATCTTTTCTGAGCCATCCGCCTAGCTTGCAAAAGCGTGGCTACTGACAAGGGATTCCGGTAAAATTATTAGTCCAATGATATTTTGGGCATTACCACAACAAATAATTTATCGAAGAACTTCAATAAAGTTTTAAAACGGATTACCTCGAAAAGATATCATTCCAATGACCATGAATTTGTTGAACGCATCTCTCGGATGCTTCGTAAACGAGTTCAACAGTGTAGGAGTCAGCAATACTTCATCTTACCTCGCGTATGCAGGTAGGATGAAGTAAGGAAAATTAAGGCCAATTACATATCATAATACTTAGATGGAATCGTTCGGTTTTGAATACCTAATTATAAAGTAAAGAACTCAACATAAGATAACTACTTTGAAGAGATTTTACTATCGATGTCTCGTCAGAAAAAATGTCAAATACTATATATGCGCTTGAACATCTGAAATAATTCTTCAACAGTAATTTTTTACGAAATTTTATTGATTCATGTCTTAATCTGAATTATGCTTCAATTTGGGGTAGATTGATCATTCGTTTAGATATTCATTAACTCTCAGGTCAAGTTTTATAATGTCTCCTTAAACTGAAGGTTAACTTTAACCTCTAGTTGAGGCCTGTTCTATGACCACAAGTTAAGTTCAAAAGCGACCGTTAAACAGCTCAATATCTTTAAGACGGTATCATATACGATATTTCCATTCACTAATGATCAATCATATTTATTTATAAAATTGGATATGTCGGTAATCTCCACTTCCACATTAATGGATGCTTAGATTTAACGAGACATTATTAAATCGGGCCTAAGTTTAAGATCTGTGACCACATTCATTAACGCTATTCACATGTGCATCAAAGACAAACTAAATCTGAATCTGGTACAATGTGGTGTCAAACAAACAAATACAAAAAGGTGTTATTTTTCTAAAGAACATTGTAGACGCTAATCATATTCATACAACTGAGATATGAATTTCGCAGTGTCATTCTGTAATAACTTACAACTTAAGAAAACAAAAATACAGAACCGTAAAAATCAGGGATTTTATCGTTTTGGACTACTGAGATTAAGGACAGTGTGTAACAAGAGAATGAGAGCAGAACTATTTGGTCTCATCTCCTTCAATTATAAGTTCTCTAATTAGCTTCATTGAAAGGGATTTTCGTTATTTTAGGCTTAATTCCGCATTAATACTGCAAATATTAGGCGCATGTATCATCATTAATATGGAACATGTATACTAAGATGGCACCAGGCCATGCGATCAAACGAGGGGGAATAAAGGAAATGCGAGGGGGTCCCCAAAAATAGCCATACCTAGTAATAAAAGGGAATTCTATACACCTGTATGTCTAAATCTTTTAGCACGTATGATCTATATTAGTTTCTTCTTTACTTTGATACGTGAAATTCATGTTTTTTAAGTTAATTCGTATGCCAAGTAAGTTGCCTTTTTTCGAACTTATATGCGGACTTCTGGGATAAATAATCAAAGATGAGCATATTTTAAACGTGGAGCACGTTTTTCGTGCAATTTAAAATTCGATAGGATTCATCAGAAACCTTGGACGCCAAACACGTGCGTAATGTTCTGCAGCAAAGTAGATGGATGGATGGATCCCTGATGGTGAAGTGTGCTTATTAACGCCGATAGGATCAATATTGGCTCCTCCCCAATATATGCTTGGGGGTTATTGTTCCCCAAAAATTCCAGAGATTTGATTCAGCGACTCGAAGTGGTGCTTATTTATAGTTTACGCAGTGGACCGATCTTCAGTTCGATCAAACCACCAGCGGCTATTTAGCAAATAGACTTCGCTTCAGCGAAAAGCGACGCAGCAAACATCTAAATAATTGGATCGGACTTATGATTTAGGAATCGCTTATTGTCATTCCTGACCGCTTTGTAACGATTGCCGGAAGTGACTAAAGTACATGGTAAATAATCCAATTTTTATTTTCCATATTAAATACTTTCATTTCACACATTTAGGCGTTGCATTATGGTAGAGACGAAAATATGGAAAATGCCATGGCGAAGAGAAAGGGTCTTTAATATAAGTATTGAAAAATTCATAAAGATACAAATAAAATGGAAAAATAACTACACTGAACATTAAAAGCATGCAGAAACATGTCCTTCAACTACATCCAATGTGTCATAACCAGCAATTTACTACGTAGAGAATGCGGTTGGTGGTAGGTTACGTAATGTTCTCCAAATGCTGCATACTCAAAATTACACCAAAATTTCGCCTGTCATGGAACACAATTCCATTACTCTTTCAATATGTTTACTTACAATCGGTCAAATGAAGCCAAGCTACTTTAAGATGGACATGAATATCCTTCAAATTCTAGTGTTTTATTGAAGGTTGAAAGGAATGGTGATCTCTAAACGCTTGGATTTTTGCCGAGTTACTTGACTAATCCCGTCTATTGTGTTTATTATGCAATTCTTTCGAATTCTTCTAAAAATGTGAAATGTTATGAGAGTCGAGAAAGAGAGTAACCTGTCATTGGTTGCGATCATTATTCCTCCGTATTTTACTTATTCATGGGTAAACAATGGATGTTGTAGTTGATCCATGAGGGCTTGATCGTAGATAAATATTATGGAGCGTAAGGGCAATATTAAACTCTCCTTTGTTATGGCAAATATTCTACGTATACGCCTCTTCTGACCTTATGTCGTTCGTATCTCTTCTTATTTATATTGGGAATATATTCTGTAAATTGGAAAGTCACTTTAATCCTTAAATATATACGCTAATCATTTGGCGTTTGGTTATTTTATCAGTTTTTAGATTATTCCTTGCGAAGAATTTTAAATCTAAAAATACTGAATATACATCAGTATTTATTGAAGTAATTCGTGTATTTTCATCGACCTACTAAAATAAAAGAAATTTAAAAAATAAATTTTTCAAAGAGATTCTCAAAAGACTTCCCGCAAACATATTGCTATGAGATAGTACCGAATATATTTATGAAACATACCCTTCTCTTTGAAAAGCCACAATTTCCAGATATTTTTTTGTAATCCAATACTTTAGGATTTAAAGCCGAATTGTTAGAAGTAAAAGTTATCTTTCACCATTAAAAAATCATTCGACTCAATTACTCCTTTGCAACTTGTGAAACTATTTCCATCATATAACGAGCAATCATACTGATGCAATTTGACAAATTATTTTTGAATGACACTATTAGGACTTCATTTTTTCCGTAGTTTTTACGACCCTGTAATTTAATATCTCAGCTATATGCTAAATATCTAATGTAAAACGATGGGAAATGTCAGCTACTGAAGAACAGTGGCTCACATATTTGGCAAATTATATATATATATATATATATATATATATATATATATATATATATATATTCAAATACGAAGTCCCGCCATACGGCGCACAAATATTCATTCAAACATAGAAATAGGTATAAGGAAAGGGGATAGGAAAACACATAAAAGGCGAACACAGGACATGTGGGGAAGATATATATATATATAGTCTGACTGACTAGTCTGATATATATACTAGTATGAGTCTGACCTGAAGAAGGCCTCGGAGTAGGCCGAAAGCTTAAATCATCTACAGTGTGTGTCCTTTTACGTGTTATCTGTTTTATTCTGTGTTCTATTGTGCCGTCCAAAAGTTATATTGCTCTCGTGAGTACTTCCGCATCATCGATAAATATATATATATACATATAATCTTGAAAATGACGCTCTCCGGCGACGCACAAACACACAAACACTAAGATAATAGATATTACACACACAGAAACATAAAAGAAGGACACTTACAGTAGATATTTACGTACGTCGAAACGTAAATATCTACTGTAAGTATCCTTCTTTTATGTTTCTGTGTGTGTAATATCTATTATCTTAGTGGTGTTTATATATGTGTGTGTGTGTATAAACACACATCAGTTTACAACATTTTTCAAAAGATGTCATTTTTTTCAACTTGAAAAATCTCGGAAAGAATAGTTCTCTTTCCTTTCTTCCATAAATTATCGGAGCAATGCACCACAACAAAGGGCTTTGATTTGTGAGTGCACCGATCAAAGGCTGCATGACAAGGGAACAATTGAAGCATGATTGCCGCGTTCACTGCGTCGGACCAGGAGGGAGTTCGCACCAATAGCGCACAGTGAGTAGAGCGCTGAGGATAACGGGATAATGCGGGGTCTCTTATCAAAGTCCACATCGAATGAATGGGGAAGGTCAACCCAACCGAAGGGGAATCCGTCCCTCTCTCCCTGTTCCGATAGGCATTCCTTCTTTTCGCATGGTTTCCACGATTGCACGACCAACAAAAGCTAACATACCCCTTAATTGATAGACTGCACTCTCGATCATTGATTGATTTGACAAAAAATGTTTATGGAGAAAGGCTTTACTAAATTTTATTAGAAAGTGAAAATTAGCATTCATATCTAACGAGATAAATAAGAAGTAATGAAAAAGTGAGTAATCCACGGATTTAGAGCAACAACTACAAGTTATTTAAAAACCCCGCAATTTGGGATGACTAAAAGCAAAAGAGCTGTGTAGAATAGGTAGTTAATTTATCAGGCTACGCATACATACTCATGAACTATTCCTATTAATATCTCTATTGCTGTTATTATTGATTAAGTCAGAACAATTACTAACTTTACACATTTAAATTTTTTACTGCCATACTGATCAATAAGCCTAAAAACTTTAATTTCAACTATGAATTAATTTGCATCTAAAAATTGCGCATTCAACATAATTCACTCATATGCAATCAAAATCACAATGGCCTCCACAAAGATTTTACGTCGATTGTAATTCTACTTTGTTCACTATAAAATCTCATAATATCTAACAATAAAGAAACAGAATTCTTCATAGTCGTTTCGTTCAGGAAATGTTAAAGTTATTCGTCCTTGGATTTATTATTAGCTATCACGCCTCCATTCTATTATACTTTCAGTTTGTAATTGCCTCCCAAGTTACTTTACCCGATTCATTTATCCGTCCCTCTGTAACCTAATGTATATTTCTTTCGCATAATCTCCACATAACTGCCTCATTAAGTACTTCATCTCTACCCTTATTCTTCGCTATTTTTGTTAGGCATTCCTTTTTCGTCGAACAAAACCATTTAATTGGGGAAAATACGGTATTGCCTCCGCTCGCTAATATAGTTTTAGTAGAGTGTGCTCTTAACTAAACAAGAAAATACATAATCCGTCCCTCATGCGAATTTTTTAATCTATCGTCCTCATGTACTTTTTTCCTTACAAAAAAAGTTCTCACCTTTTACCATTTTGAAAACATGATTTTTGAAAATGAACCCAATAGTTATGGTCGAAACAGCTTTCAAAATGTACGTCGTTAGTAAAGTGGAATAGACCTGTAAGATTGCATATTATTGAATATAAGTATTTTCATACAGTCAAATTTCTTACATCTGGAGAAAAGAGGTCAACCTTTGTGTTCTTTCTAAATGCTGAGAATTTTCTACGCATATGAAAAATTCGACCGTAATAATTTTGCAATTCTCCTTTTTGACTTGATGGTATAGTATAGGAATAAATATTTGATCCACGGCAGATATTGACGGATTAGTCACATTGACCTATCAAGAAGCTCTCAAAATAACTGACGAACGCAAAATTGCCAGACGGATATTCCTTGTTACCATCGTGCGAATCTCAGAGTGCGTATTTGGTTCGCTAAATATTATCCATTTCACTCCATGACTAATGCATTTATTTTCAAATTGATTCCTGAATTTTTTATTAGTTGGCATTTAGGTATGTTTGCGAATCATCAATGCAATGCAGCACTAAAATTTTGTTAATGAAGTATTATTGCAAAAAATCGTTTAAGTTAGTAAGTGTAATTTAATTTAACAATATAAATACTTAACCGATTTAAGAATTAAAATATTTGCCCGCGTAGGATCTTAAGTCATTTCACATAGCACGCTAAGCATTTTTCGACAATAATAAGAAAAAGTTTTCGTCGCATCAATGATGAAAAACGCGTATTCAATGAAATTATAATTTAATGCCTTCAATAATCACGACTAATTTGACTTCAACGATGACAAGTAGAGAGATGCGATTTTAAAAGAATTTCTGACAGAAAGTAAAACGAATGGTACGAGTAATTGTGTTTGGCAGATTGTCATTGGCGCGCAGCAGACAAATATGGCCAGAAGGTCGCGAAGAGAGACTACATCGCCTGAAGTAGAGAGGGCACGCGAATAATGAAAGAGAAGACAAGCGAACTTGCCTCTCGACAGACGATAGCCACTTTATTATTCCAAAAGAAATGAATGTCTCCGGTAGCCAATCAGATGGGAAATCGGGGAGGAACCACTTTTTTCATCGCGATTCAAATCTCGGTGGAGGAGCGAAGTTTTGAAGGAAGCGGTGAGGAGGTCGAGGGGTGAAGGGAAAGAGATGGGGGAGGGGGATGGGGAGTTGCAGGGGAGAGATGGCATGAGGATTTTTCTATGAAGGAATCACAAGTGTTCGAAGAGCAGGGGGTTGTGAGGAAAGGAGGGAGGGCAGCATACAGGGGGCCCTTGTGAAGGAATGGGCACAGAAGGAGAGAGAGAGGCCCCAGGGGCGAACATTCTGAATTGGGGCGTCGGTAGGGTCACGGAATGGGAATCGGACGTCAGGCCGCCCGCCAACCAGCACCCACAGCCGAAACCTCCGCCTCCTCCCACGATCCCCTCACGACCATCGTCTACTGTTTCCGAAAGGTTGTGCGAGAAGTCGCCGCCGAGGGGAAGCCAATGCGAGCGGACCGCGGCATGGTGAGGAGGGCGCGGCCGGAGCACGCGAGCGAGGGCGGCCATCGCTGCCGCAGCGAAACCGCTCCCCGCCTTCCTTTCGTCCACCTCCCTTGCCCTCCTTCCACAAACAACCCCTTCCCGACTCCACCACTCAATTCCAAGCCCCCCCATCTCGATAGTGCATCACGCAATGATTACGAATTCGTAAGGCAGCATGCCTCAAGCCTCGTCCCAATGGCAAATCCCTCGAAAACTTTGACGAATCGTTTTCTTTGCCAAATATCAGACCAGATCATAAGGAATACTGATCCTCGGTACTCAGACTCTTGTTTCCTTTCCGCCCTCTCTGCGTCCTTGAGCCAGGAAAGTTATGCTGAAACCTGGTTAATTATCGTTAAATTTCCCAGTTTACCTTTGACCGATCATGGTGGACAACACTATTTAATATTTTTCATTTGAACTTTGAATAAGAAAAGGGTGGAAGTGCTGTACCAATCCATCAAAAGATAAATGCCAGTGTTTCAGTGGTAGCACAACTTATTTGCCATACATATGATATAGAAAATGAATTGGACACTTGATAGCCGTAGCTCATTGATCTGAATAAAAACAAAAGACATATTTACATTAATGGAAACAGCGAATTGAATAGGCACAAACGATATATTTGTGTACGAAAATGCTTTGTCTTCAAAAATGTAATTCGTATTACATGAAATAAAATAATTTTGTATTTATTTATACTCGCATCATACACAATTTTCATTTTTTTTTTAACGGATAACAGAGCACAAACTTAGAATAAATGATAAAAAGGGAACAAACCATAAAACTTTGTGTAATGAGGTTGAAGTTTTCGGTTAAATAATATATATGATTGCATATTGAAAATTATTTCCAAAGCAATTTATATTTCAAGGCAAATCAATGAAAATAATATTGGATTAAAAAAAGCTAGGAAATTGCTGCTCGTCTCTTTGAACGCTTTATTAAGCTCGTTAGGGACAACGGTAAGGTGATTTATTCGCAAAGAATGAGGTACAAAATAAAATAAAAGACGGTTTGTTAAAGCGTTAAGGCCCAAAACAGTTTTCAATGAACAAAGTTATTGCAAGATAAAAATATAAGATGAAGATCAAGTCAGATATAAATTGATCAATTTTCGGGAAGAATAATTAACAGGGGAAGTTAGAATAGAAGCAGATAAAAGGAAAAGAAAAGTTGAAATTTATGTCCACCATGTGATGGTCCATTCATGTACGTAAACATTATCCAAGCCCTATAAACCAAAGAGGGATCGAATCTCACATCTGCGCGTGAGTGATGGTTTATGTCGCCCATGCCAAAATATAAAATCGGCTTGGAGATATGAGAGCTCCAGAAGATTGGCTACGCGATTTTCCTCTAACATCAAATGATTTATTATGGGTATTGTAGAAACACCTCATGCAGACAAATTAATTAAAGTGGAGAAGATAATTTTGGCAACCAAGCAGCATAAGCTTTAATAAAATTTCTATTTGCAAATAATTGTATTTAATCTTGTCAAAACTTGACACAATAAGGCACCGATATATCTTTAGTCTGTTTATGACATTAGAAAGAATTAAAATTAAAGACGGAAAATAATGTCCAGGGAAAACGACACAAGAAACATCCTTGATATGTAGTAAATATTTCCATGAAGCATAATTTAATAAATGCATGCAATATCCGTTTTTTAAATCTTATTTCTTATGTTTCCAGTTCAGATGTCACAAACTCAATGATCCGTAAATCTAAATATATAGATCGAAGAGAAGCATTTAGCCCTAACTCCCACATTTTTTTCTTTGGGACAATCGGATGGGATATTTGGCAGGAAGCTATGAATTTATTTCGGTTTTATTCACCAAAAGAAAGATTTATCGAGACTTGACGAGAGGTAACAGAAAATCAACAAAAAGTAAGAATCAAGAAAATGGGACCAGGTTGACCGCATTTAAAACCATCTATTTCGATGTCAATTTAAATATGAAGGAAAATGTGACGCTTAATGACCAGAAGGTTCACTAGGTGAGATTTCAAGGTATGCTAAATGAAGAATCAAAATGCCCAATGGCGCGACAGTTAAGTGTAAACAGCGCACGAATGCTACCTATTCTACCAAACCTAGATTAAATCGTTGTCCACCTTATACATATAAAGAAAAAAGATATTCTAAAAAGTACTTGTTTTAGTTACAATGGGGTCATTGATACCAACTTTCACACCTCCAATTTCAGATTTTACAGAGATGCGGTACCCTAAAGTGGTATATTTAATGTATCGTGTGCAAATACATCAGTATCATTAGAATCTATCTATTGAAGGTAAGTTTGGACGGTCCCCAATAACTTTTACGCATCTCGCGTAGTTGCTCTGGTTTGCCCAGTATTATTTTTTCCTTGTTTTAGCACTTCCTACCTGGATTTTCAACAAGCAAAAAGTTTACTCTCTTCCTCTTCCCTGCTTATCCAAAATTCTCTTTTCTTACGCGACCTTCAACATTCCACTACCTCTATATATTTTCTCTTGCCTCTTTCTCTGCCTTGGAATTTCACCTATTAACTCTCCTCTTTCTCTATATTTGAAACTTCTTCATTCGTCTTCCTTTCTATCCAGCTTATGTTCTCCATTTTTCTCCAAATCCATAAATCAAAATGCTTCACTCTATGCCAATCTTCTTGCCCTAAAGGCTAGGTGTTGGAACTATACTACGTAAAACTCCATATTAACGACTTTATTCTTTAACTTAAAGCACCTGTCATCAATTCCCTGTCTCTAGCGAATACTTCTTTTACCAGCGAAATTCGTTTGCTGAAGTCCTCATTTTCCACGCTCATTTTCCTCTCAAACACTGTCCAAATACATCAACAGTTCCACCGGTTACAATTTCTTTCCCTTCAACTTCAATGTGTTTAACTTAGCCTTCCTACGCCTCATGAATTTTATTTCTTTGGTCTTCTTGTAAATAACCTTGATTTAGCATACCTTGCATTGATTCTGTAAATCACTCTATAATAACTATTTTGTGTCCTATCATTGCTTGATCATTCGAAAACCTAAATTTCTGAATCACCCCGCCACCCACTTTTATCCCCCATGCATGCCTTTTCTATGCCACAGTTAACATTTTCTCTGCATGAAGGTATGCTAAATAGTACCAGCGATAATAGACAACCTGTCTTACTCCTCTCTCATTCAAAAAAACATTCAAATCCTTCCTGCGCTAATATTACATGGCCATGTACATACGTTTCTTTTACGTACCTCCAGTTTACTCCAATATTCCGCAATTATTGCATCAATTTGTCCATTCTTCTTTGTTAAACTCCGTCTCAAAATTTACGAAGCAAGCACAAAAAGACTCCATATTCCTCTCTATTAATTCTAAAATTCTGGGTGCACTCCATATTCCTTTCTATTAACGTGCCAATTGCTTCGCCATATAAAATAAAGCCATGACGTATCCCTCCCCTACCAAAATCAAAACTGTCAATGCAGTAATTTGTATACCATGTTATCTTCTAGTAATGATTCTCAACGCAGCATTTGCGATGTGGAATAAAATATGAAATAAAATTTAAAATCCTACAGTCATCACTTACTTTTTTGGAATAAGGATCAAAATTGGTGGAATTAAATTTTCTAGCCTGGGACCTCTTTCTACGTTTGTGTCCAAAAAGCTCCCATTCCCTTTATTCCTTATGTCACCAAACCTTTTTCCATTTTTCGGAGATATCGCCTACTTCTGTTTCTTATATGCCTTCATTTCCCGTAGTATTTTTCTCTTTCACTATGCATTGCTCCCGGATCCAAGTGATCGTTCACATTGCATTTAATATTTAAACTAGATGGCCTAATTCATTCACCGTATTGATCTCCTATGTACTACGGTACCTTCAAAGGTTCAACAAATAACCGTCTCATGACTTAGCGTAGGCATATAGCGTATTTTCTTTGCTAAATTAAGGTAATTCAAAGGTCATTAAGTTTTAATGTTTCTACTTTCTTTCCATAGTAGTTCCTTGACTCTCTTGGTTTTTTCACTTAATTTATTACTTAATTTATTATTTAATAATCTGTTCAATCTTCTCCCTAATCCCGTGTTTCAATTTCCTTCTCTCTTCCATCTTCCTGAGCATCTCCCTCTGGCTTTCTTAATTTTTTTTATCCCCATTGTTACCTCTGTATACTATATTTTTCTATCATTTTCAAGATATACATGCCTTTTCGACACCGTTTTATTCCATGTACCATCAATTTTAATTTTATTCACCAAATAGTCAAAATTGTCTTATCTCTAGATTACAAGTTTGTAAATTTTGAGAGGATTTTTCTTTTAGCATTGGTGCCCTAAATGATTGCTCAATATTTTTTAACTATACTTGAATGATAAACGTTAAATTATAAAATGACATCTTTTAAACACGACTTCCCTCTTCCATTCGCGATGGATATTGTTAATAAGCAAAAAATCGTGTTTTTCAGGATGAGTTAGACACGCTACTTAGATGGCGTATCTAACACGCCAAAGCAAGGAGTAACCTCTACCCCTAAATTTTCTGCGTCACTGTAATCGAAAATCAACCGCCCTACTGGGTTGACGGCTTTGCATCCACCTCATTGGGAACAGACGCTGCATGAACTGCCTTTTGCTTGCATTCTATCCATGAGTAAGGATTATCCCTCTTTTAATAATCACCAAAACAGCCAGTACAGACAGCTGAGCTGAACAACAGTAAAGCTTCAGAACGTAAAAATCGTTTTCATATTAGCCAGGGTTGTCGTTTTCTTCAACATTCTCCTATATATCTGAAAATGTTTCAGAAAATATATGTTTTAAATATTTCGCAAGCTATTTTGAAGCTCATTTCTTTCAGTAAATACACGACAGACCGATTTTATCCACCCACTCAGTATTAATTCTTGCTTCCATAGTGGTCTTTGAATATATATTTACAAATATTCAAGAATGGCTATATTAATGGTAGTAAATAAAAACACATAAGGACAGAAAACTCGAAAAAGAACACATTCACTCAAGATATTTCATGATTTTGGTATTCTGACTGGGGTAGACAATTGAACGGGGCAGACCATGGGAATTCGTTTCATTATTATTAACAAGGGACTCATTATCTTAAACTAGGCTATATGTCATCAATACTTATAAGATTTTGCATATACTTTTAGGATGCATTCGAATTTATTCGAATTCGAATTTATTGAATTGAGTAATTGGTGAATATAAATTTCCATAAATATTTAATAATTACAAGTCTGGAAGATGAAGAAACTAACAAGTAGTCAACAGATCTAATTTATACAGGTAACAGAAAATACTAAATTTTTGGTACTCTAGTATTCACAAGTACTCCTTTAGCGTGATTGATAATGCTACATTTTACAAAATATTGAATCCATTAGCTAGGTAGAATTTAACTCTCACGATCGTTACTCCTATTAAACCAACCAACATTAGGGTTGATTAATGTGGGGTATCTCAGCCTATCCAACGGGAAAGGTAATTGATTTAATATTCAGGTAGCCAACGCATCTATCTCTGGAAAAAGACATGAGTTAAGTAATGACACTTTTAAATATCATTCATTAAATTTTCAAGGCTCTAGCATCCCTGGTTAATTTAATGACGTTACATGAGTCAGTATCATTTGTACGTCGGCTACGAAAGTAGCAATACAGCGGGTGTTTTCTTTATTTTTTTAAATAGGTCAAAGTACCATAGACCCACTTGAATTTATTCAAACCGTTGCTGTAGTGGAGCTCAAGTAATGAGTCTTTATGTCTTACGTTTGAAAGTGGTAGAAAAGATTTAGTACAAAGGGCTCATCAAAGATCTTGCTAGTATTCCTAAATCCACTCTCAATCTCATTTCAACTGAAAATTTAAGCAAAGAGAAGATCTGCGCTCGCTTTTTTACGGTATTAATTAGTCCAGATTTCATTCCAGGCGTAGTCACTGGTGATGAAACATAGCTTTTTCGATATGAGCCCCTTACACCAAAAAAAGAGCTAAAGTTCGGAATTGATGTGTCATAAAAGTCCAAAATTAAGTAATGGCGCATACAGAGGAGCCGAATAAAGGCTTTTCACAGCTTACTTCTTTTGAAAAGGAATTATCAATAAGGTTAACAAAAGAACAGGTTAAACGGTGAACGCCGACTACTGCGTGTGTGTTTTGAATCGTTTACGTGTCAGGATTCTTCAAGTTCCCGAGCCGAATACTGGGAGCAAAGGGCGTGGTATTTGTTTTACGACAGTACAGCAGCACGCAAAAGCAAGGTTTACGTACATGTATGTTCCATATTTTGGCTAAAAAGAGTATCGTGGTATTATCATTGCCCATATTTGCCTGATTTGGCTCCAACCACTTCTGGTTATTTCCAAAACTGAAATTGGCAATGAAAGGCGAACATTTGGACATGATGACCAACACCTAAAGTTAATTTATAATGAGTTTATTTTAAATAAAAAGTAAACTAAAAATATATTACACGTCTTGCACTTAAATGTAACTCAGGCAGGTTTTCCATTCGACAGACTGTAAGTAACAGCTGGAAATTAGGTTAATGGAAGTAAGAATGCGAAATAAAGATGATAGAAAGTAATTCTTGTTTCATTAAAAGAACATTTTCACAAAAAAATCATTAATTTCAGATTAAGTACTGAACGAAAAGGCAAAAAGAAAGTTATTTTGGCAATAAAAATGATGAAGGCTTATAAAATCAGCATTTTATTCGAAGAAAGACAGCATCGACGAACGGAATGAATGCTCGTTCAGGCGTGATCAGCGTAAAAGCCGCAACAAAAGAAAAAGGTGAGCGTAAGGAAATCCGATACGCCTGGGATATTGTGAGTGGGGAGAGGAGGACTAGGACGGTGAGTTCCATAGTGGAGGGATGAGGCGAAGGGAATCATCATTGAAACTTTGTGTCAAGAGGGTGTATGGGAAGGGAATGTTAGAGTACAGATAGTTATGGGCACTACCCTTTGAGTCCCAGTAAGCATATAAAAATCCTTAGCGGCATTCTAATAAGTCTGAGTAACCGACAATTTTTCATTTAATAATCTTATTGAGAGTAAAATAAAAAATTGTGATTTGGAGAAACCGAGCTTTGGTATTTGGATTTTTTATTGTTAGGCAAATTTTTTAACTATCGAGAAGAGCTAAGGCTACCTTCATAATTGGATAATGGAAGTATTTCTCAAAGTTACTCATGATGACAAAAATAGGACAACATTGAATCATTTTGCTACTAATAACCCGGAAAAAATTTTCTAGTACACATCACAAATTTACACTTGCTACTTGAGCTACTAAATTTGGTAAAATTGTAGCGAATTTTGAGACATCTGATTTGAGAGATCTTAAGAGACGACTGCTTCAGTAATAGCATAAATAGGTCGATAATATTCGCGTAATATTCGAATAAATAGACTAATTTAATTTTCACATAATTAGATTATTTACTTCAACTGTCCGCAGTATGATCACTATGTTTCAACATTAATAACATTTTCAATATTAATGATAACGTGTCAATAATAATCTTATTATCTTGGAAGCTTCAATTTCTTTAACTAATCAAGTCGAAATACCAATTACTGGAGATCCATTCAACCATTTACCTCAAAAAATAACAGTATACTACCTTGATCAAAAAGTTCCCGGAATGTATTCAGAAAATTAAAAATACAAGTTTATTCATCTAAATCTATATTGTTCCCTTCAAAGTAATCCCCATCGACTGCAACACACTTATGCCAGCGCTTGATCCAATCCTCGAAACATTTTTTATATTCGGTTTTCGGTATGTCCATCAGTGCTTCCTGCGATTTTTCCATTACTTCCTCTCGGCTGCTAAAACGCGTTCCCCGTAATGGTTTTTAACTCGATTGAACAGAAAGAAGTCACAGGGAGCCAAATCAGGTGAATTCGGTGGCTGTTGGATGGTATTTGTTGCATTTTTCGTCAAAAAATTACGAATAATGATAGCACTGTGCGACGGTCTCGACGCACTGTGCGACGATTTCTGGTCTCTTTCGGCGAATTGCTTCACGCAAACATCTCATAACGCCCAAATAATACTCTTTGTTTACTGTCTGGCCTTCTGGCAAAAATTCATGATGCACTACACCGTTGTAATCCATGAAAACCGTCAGCATTGCCTTCTTTTTTGACTGAAAACGACGTGGTTTTTTTGGTCTCGGCTCATTTGGTGAACGCCATTCACTTGCCTGATGTCTGGATTGCGTGTCGTACTCATAAACCCACGTCTCGTCTCCAGTAATGATCCTTTTGATGAATGTGGGATCGGATTCAGCCTCGCAAATCATGTCTTTTGCGACGTCAACACGGTCTCTTTTTTGCATGAAATTGAGGTCTTTTGGCACCAACTTTGCTGCTACACGACGGAAACCCAAATCATTAACCACAATGTCTTGGGCGGATCCATAGGCAATGTTCAAGTCCTCCGCTATTTCTCTAATGGTTAATTTGCGGTTATTGACCAACATTTCTTTTACTTTATCAATTTTTTCACCGACTTTCGATGTCGATGGTCTGCCACTGCGTTCATCATCTTCGATTGACTCACGACCACTTCTGAACCGCTCGTGCCACTGGTAAACGACCGTTTTTTTTTAAAGAATCGTTGCCGAAACACTTTTCCAACATTTCCAACGTCCGTGCGCCACTAAATCCGTTTTTTACGCAAAATTTAATACAAGTTCGTTGTTGCAAATTTAAATCCATTTCTGCAATTGTAAAAAATCGCCAACACACACAGAGATAGATGTACTCTTGGCTACGTAACTTTTGCAAATGTCAAGTTATGACACTAAGATTTAAAGGGAATATCAACAACAGATGTACCAATTTAACAAAAAAAACAGAACTCAAATCGGAACGATGGGAGCGCCACACGGTGGTTATTCCGGGAACTTTTTGTTCAAGGTAGTATTACCAGATAATTATGAAATGTGAACATCCATAGGACAGAATCAGCATTGAATCAGAATTTTTTAAAATTATGAGCGAACCAGGTGTGTGTGTGTTTCTGTATAAATTATCCAGAGAATTTGAAGTAGCCACATAATTTTCAGACTGATTTTTTAAAAATTCCATGAAAAAGTAACCTATCCCTTTCTAGACCATGAACATGAAGAAATTCCACGAAGTGTATTCTGAAACAATAAACTCTTTGAATTGTGCCCGTTTTTATCAATATTTTAAGTATTAGCGAATGAATTATATCATTAAAAAAAACGATTTTCCCACAAGGTTACACTTGACATGTAACTGCCTTATAAGTTTGTGTCTACTTTTCCTTATATCTATTTTCTTGTGAATGAATACATATATGTACGAGTATATATATATAGATATATATATATAATCTCTCTCAGAGTCTCGGAGGCCATAAAAAGGCCTCGGAGTAGACCGAAAGCTCAAATAATCTACAATGTGAGTGTTCTTTTACGTGTTATCTGCTTTATTGTGTGTTCTATTGTGCCGTCCAAAAGTTATATTGCTCTCGTGAGTGCTTCCGCATCATCGATATATATATATAAAAATATATATATATACACACAAACATACAATATATATATATATATATATATATACATTCAAACACGAAATACCACCATATGGCAAATAAATATTCATTCACATTGAAATAGAGATAAGGAAAATGGTAAAGGAACACACATATATATATATATATATATATATATATATATATACATTCAAATACGAAGTCCCGCCATACGGCGCACAAATATTCATTCAAACATAGAAATAGGTATAAGGAAAGGGGATAAGGAAAACACATAAAAGGCGAACACAGGACATGTGGGGAAGGCGGTTTTTGAGCAGATCACGAAAGTAAAAATGTTTCCTTAACCGGGATTTGAACACCGGATCTTCCACTTGCCGCCCGGCAAGTGGAAGATCCGGTGATCCGGGAAGATTCGGCATGGACCGAAAGGAAAACAAATGAAGAGGTACAGGAGATGGTGGGTGAGGAGAGGGGTTTGTTGAGAGAAATCCTATGGAGGCAGGAAAAATGGATGAAAGACGTATTGAGCGGTAGTGGAATGTTGAAGAAGGTAATAGAGGGGAGAATATTGGGCAAGTGAGGAAAGGGTAGGAACAGGATAGGGATGTTGGATGGGATCAAGGGAGGAAAGAAGTACACAGAGATGAAGAGGGACCTGATGTAGTTTAGGTTGCTGGATTGGGTTTTATATATATATTTTTTGGGTTTTATATTTTATATATATATATATATATGATTTTAAATCATCTACAGTGTGAGTGTCCTTTTACGTGTTATCTGTTTTATTCTGTGTTCTATTGTACCGTCCAAAAGTTATATTGCTCTCGTGATTACTTCCGCATCATCTATGTGTATATATGTATATATATATATATATATATATATATATTTATTTATTTATTTATTTATTTATTTATTTATATATATATATACCATAAACACAGTAATCAACCCGAAGGTCGATTTAGTAGGTGATGGTAGAGCTCACCCATGTACCAAGCCCGTCGGCGTGTGAATATTCACACATCAGGGTAGGGGGGCCAGTTACTTTCCCTGTGCCGGTTATGGTTTCCCAGGAAGACCTGGTACCCGAAAAATCAACTAGCTTGGGTGGTGCTGCAGGTGCCCAAAGTGATATGGGGATATACCTGTATGATCGCCGTATGGTGGGATTTCGTGTTTGAAAGTGTACATATATATTTTAAACACACAACGGTGGTCTGAAAAGTTCCCGACCTAACAGGAACAAGATATTTTTTCTGAAATTTTTTATTCCGGAAACTTTTTAGACTACCCACAAGTATGCATATATGAAAATATATAATTATTATTAGTTATCTACCGGTTAAGGTAGGTTTGGGTGATCATAAATACCAAATAAATAAATATTTTATTTCTCCTAACAAAACTCAATACCTCTTCCTACTCTACAACAAGTCCCTCTTCTTCTCTGTGTGCTAACTCCATCCCGTCCAACGTACCTGTTCCATTCCTGCCCTTTCCTCTATGCCTAACATTCTCCCCTCTATTACAGTCTTCAACGTCCATTTGATGATCAATATGCCCTTCAACCATTTTTCCTGCCTCCTTATCATTTCTCCAAACAAACCCCGGTCCTCGCCCACCATACCTAGTTTTCCTCGTTTGTTTTCCTTCTTCTGTCCACTTCACCTTCACCATTCTTGTCCATGTCCACAAAACCTTGGAGGCGACAAAAGTCGATTGGAGGCTTTAATACAATACATAACTATTTCATCTACACAAGAAGCTTGAAAGATGAAGCTGACCCCGGTCGCGGCCTGGAAACGTCCTCATCTGCCAACCCAGAGGTCACGGATTCGATTCCCACCGAGGTGGTATTTCCTCCACGTAGGGCTTGTGTGTATTTTATTGTCAAATTGTTGTATCAATATGCAAAGTCCGATGTAAAGGTCGAAGTGCTGTTTTCGGACTAAAAATAAATTTAAAAAATATGCCTATTCTAAACGGGGATTCATTCGTCAGAGCTTCATTTTGCGAGACTTGAGCCAAAAATCAGTTCCGTATCGAATATAAGCAAGTGAAATTGGTAGCAAGAAAATTGTCAGAGAGTAACCAATTCCTTTAAACTCTTTCCTCTCAAAACTTGAGGTTGGTGAGTTCATTAAAAAAGGAAAGGCTTGGAAATGAATAAATTGGACAAATGATCGTTCGGAAACCGGTTTGCAGTCATACCGCAGTTAATTGGGTTTTCATGAGCATTAACTTGATCAACTCTCGAACTAATAGCATTATGCCGTCCCACAAGGTAGGTCATCACGGTGGGAAAAAAATTGAAAGGAAAACCACGAACGAAGATCCGACAAGATTTCAGAATGATCGCTGAAATATCGGAAGCAGGGGGTGAGGGTGTCTCGCGACCAACAGAGGCGAGTTTGCAACCATATGCGGAACCCATTCGATATATATATATGTATATATATATATGTATATATATATATATATATATATATATATATATATATATATATATATATATATATATATATATATATATATATAGATGATATCTTCGAAGTAACACGGAAGTATTAAATTAAATACTTAGACAGCAACACACAACATGAGAACACATAAAAGGAACACTCACACGTAAAATCTTGATAATTTCGACGGACTCGAACTCCGTCTTCTTCGGAAGATTAATTAGGAGTCATATATATACACACTCACACACGCACACATAAATGAGCATATAGATTTTTGTTTGCGTGCATGTGCATACCGACATAGAACGGAAAATATGATGAAGATGTATATTTGAAATAATGTTGACCAATAACCGAGGAAAAAGGTACTTAGTAGAATGAGACTCCAAAAGGATTTCTGCCGGGAGGCGGAAAAAGGTTCCGTGAGAACGATGGCTCGAGATTGTCCCGTGTCTGTGAGACATGGAGGTGGACAAGATGGAGGAGATGAAAAAAAAGGGTTGGAGAAAGTGGGAAGGGGTTGGGTTGTTTGAACGGTGCGAGTAGGTAGGGGGAAGGGTGATAGTGGTGACACAGCGTTGCCACGCTTTAATTCTTCCAGAATGAGTGGGCGTAGGGCGAGGACTTAGTGGAGGAGTAAAAACTTCAAAAGATCTTATGGATCCATTTCAATTTTCCATTAAGACTTGCGCATCAGGCGGGGGTTGGTCGCCGATAAGGGTGAGAATACCTGGTCCATCGTGGTCATTCAATGAATTCAGTTGTAAGATTTTAAAGAGCATCAGATAAGACAAAAACTTTATGCGATTTATATTCCTTTATAAAATTATGGAGCATTTGTCAGGGAACATCAGAGACTACTCCAGGTAAAAGAGGCAGGAGTTTTTTTTCAGATAACTACCTAAGTGCCAGATCCTCCTCTATTAAGTATGATAATCAGATAACTATTTAATATGAATACTTTAACTATTTATATGCAAGCTATTAATCACAAGAACGTTTTATCGACTAAAAGGAATTGAATTAAAGAAGAAACATTTAGTTAAACATATATGTATATATATAGAAATATAAAAATATATATATATATATATATTATTTCTTCGAAGTAACACGGAAGTGTTAAATAAAAAAAAATTAGAAAAAATATTTATACATATATAATGCATATTTACGTTGAGTAGTTAGATTATAAACTTAGTTTTTTTCTGTTGTTACCGCTGATCATAAGTTCAAAGAAGCTATTATTTACAGTCAAATGTATGTTAATTAAATTCGGACGCGGGTTTCCACGACTTAATGATGTGGAAGTCCGCGAACTTCCACTTCTTGTCGAAGTGGAAGTCTCTACCTCGGCCAGAAGATATCCCCTAGAACGCGAACGAACTTGCCACCATTAGTAGATAGCTTACGCGGTGGAGCGCCAAAAACTCTGCAACATTATACATGAATTACATAAAGTTATAATTTAAATGAGATAATGAAGACTTTCGAGGCATTTTGTTCGACATTATAAAGAAAAATAGCTAAAAAATAAAATAATCTCAAGGTATTCTCAAGTATTAATTTTTTATGGTAAGTTTTAATTTTAATTCATTCATGCAGCCAAAATATGAACCTCACGCCAATATAAAAGAACAAACATACGTAATACAGATAGTGGCTAGCTTCCTAATGGCATTTATTCTAGGGGTAGTAAGAAATTATTATTAAGTTAATGTACTTACCGAATTTATCTTATTAACTCTTCAAATAGGAGTGTCAATGTAGCAATTAGCAGACTCCGACATTTAAACACCGCAGAGGTGCTGAAACAAGATAAAAAATCACTGATAAAGTTCATCCGTTACAAGAGCAGAAAATTTCCACATATTTTATCATACGGATGAATAAATGAATAATAATTATTACTTTATATTACGTTTGGAATTCCAATGAATTTGGATAAAGCTTATAGACAGTGCCAGTGGCATAATTAAATTCAATTACCCAATGCATTGTACAAATGTATCGCTATTTAAGTTTATTCTCCCCGTTCAATCGATGGGAAAACATGGTTGAGTCCGTGAACGAGAGACCAGAGATCAAGAGAGAGACACCAAAGATTTCAAGTTCTGTGGACAGAGCAATAAAAAGAAACTGTAGAGACAAGACACGCGAGGACCAATTAAAGAAGCCTGTGGCAGACATAAGCCGAATGAGGATTTTATTTTCTTTCATCCTTATACTAAAAAAACCAATGAGAGGACAAAACACTAACACAAAAAAATAAAAAACCGCGGGAGGAGTCACAGAGAATTACGAGGAGGTTCCACGAGGCGCAACAAAAAATAAATAACGTCTCCGAGAAAAATTCCTGAATGCGGTCGAGGTGAGGAAGAATCCGGAGAGCGCGAGTTTCTCCTCCGCATCCCCCGGCCGACCACTCGTCCCTCCTCCGCCCTCCCACGTCAGGCATTACTCTTAGACAGAGAGACCTTTCGCCACCATGGCGACAAGCGGCAGGTGCGGCCGTGGATGGAATCAGGCGAAAAGACAAAAGGAATGAAAAAAACACCCACACTAACGCAATGAACAAATAAACAACGCAAAGACGACCACGAATAGCTCCGATTGTTTATTTAGACTACGAGAATGTGTCTGCCGGAAGAATGAGCTGATGACTATAGAAGCTGAGAAAAAGAAATGCATGAAACTAAAATGAGTAATATTCCTCTTCGATGTAGAAAAGTGATAAAAGTGCGCTATTCGACGTTAGAAGTGGTCTCCATAAACTTCTAGGCGCATGGTTTCAGCTAAATTCAAGTTACTTAAAATATATTGCGAAAAATCCGAATAAATGTTTAGAACATGTTAATAGCAATAAATTATAAGGTAAACAACTAAAAGAATCAAATACTTAAATCACAAATTGTTTGGGTCACCTAATTTGAAATAAGTGGGAAAATCATGCACAATTTTACTTGGTTTTTACCTAATTCCACTGTCAAAATAACTTTATCAAAAATATTAGTCTCGCGATCTCAGATAAATATAGCATAAAAAATATTCTTGATTTGCACGTATGGCTTGCGGAAAAATTATCCATATTTCATTTATAAGACGGTTCCTGACACCGAAAAATCATTGTCTTTCGAAGGGCGAAAATCAAAATAAGTATACTGACGTTCATAGAATTAAGAAGAGAATCTACATAAAGAGTATTGAATACACTGTATCTATTATGGCTCGCACCCCCTTCACTAAAAAGGCGCGCACTGAAATTTTAGAAGAAAAGAGGTCTGATATACCATTTATCTATTAGAGTCTTTGTTGTATTAGAGCTTGTCTGCTGGATCATGTCTACTCAGCTGAAATATACCTAGAAGTTGAATATCTTTTAGGAAAGGCTCAAACGCTGGGAACAATGACATTAGCGAGCCAGAGCCACCACAGCGGGCGGAGGGCGTGGAGAAGGGAGGGCATTCTGGACTGCCAGCAGTGAATCATGGGTCAAAAGAGACTTGGTCTGGCGGAGGGCTAAGATATACAGGAGGTTGGGGAGGGAGTTGGATCAGGGCGAGGGGGAATAGGGTGACAGTGAAGGGAAGGAGATAATTTACTCGCTTCTAAGCATTAACAAGTCACTAGAGAAGGAAAAACATCCTAGGCACTGAAAGAAGTTTCCAAGTTATTCTGAGAGTTCCTAATTCCAAGAAAAGGGAAAGCCGAAAAATAAACGGCATGAATTCATCGTTAAACTTTTCCAAGTGCATCGTTGGAAGACAATGAACATAGGTTGGAACGAGAAAAACAATATGTATAATATTTATACATATGTGTGTGTATATATATATTCACATGGAAATAGAGATAAGGAAATGGGAAAGGAACACACATAAAGGACGAACACAATAGAGGTGGAGAAGGCGGATTTGAGCAGATCACAAATGTAAATATATTTTCCTCTAAATATATATCTTTCCATAAACACAGTATTCAACCCGAAGGTCGGTTTGGTAGGTGATGGTAGTTCACCCAGTACTAAACCCGACGTAAAAATTCACACTTAAGTCGGGTAGGGAGGCCAGTTCCTCTCCCAGGAAGATCTGGTACTTGAAAAATCACATAGTTTGGGTGGAGCTGCAGCTACCCAGAGAGCCTTGCCCGGAAATCCCAGGCCCCCCGGTCAGTAGTCCAACGCTCTACCCCTGGACTCCAGCGACCCACACACATACATACTTTTTATACGAGATCATATACCTGTACATGCGCCCGTTGAAGGACTCGCAGTAAGAGGAGACAACAAATATACATTGGGATCAAACATGCACTTCCTCAAAATGTTGAATTATAATGAGTTTGATTTGGCATATTTAATGCGCAAAAGCATTGCCATTAGAGCATAATTTCAATTCTTAAGAAGTGAATTGAGTGTGAAAAACAATAATTAATATGGCAAACGAGCACTCGGAAATAGGTATTTTAAAGCAACGTGGCTAGGTAAGAATACATATACGCTACGTACACTTTTAATTGATGCAAAAGTCTCTTTGTTTTATGATACAATATTTTGTGGAATAACTTACGTTCTATCATGAAATCTCAAATTCCCGGAAACTACGGAAGAAGCTCCTTCATTCAACTTAAAAAACAATACCTCTGAATTTTATGGGAAATAAACACGACCTGAAACTTTAATGATGACTCTACATTTATCATCTTTTAATATTTCAACAGTATCATACACAATATTTAACTTCGATATATGTATAGAGAGAAAGCAAAAAATTAAATCTAAGGATTTGTAAAATGTGTGTCCATGACACATTTGTTTTGACGGTGACATATAGTAGATTTAGTGGCAGAGAAACAAGAATTTTTCAAAAAGACGCTTTAGAAAAGGTGGTGGAAAAATCAAACTGAAGATAAAGAAAAATAAAATAGAGATAACCCTCTGAGCCAAAAAAGGCAAAAAAATTCCTCCATTTTATAACGGGAAAATATAGGAAATATAGAAAAAAATATTTTCGATTTTGTTCAACAGTGAAGAATAAGTAAGGACAATTCTCAGCAGAGTATTCCGGTCCAGAAGGAGAATCTACTAGCAGTGCAACCATTGAAACTGGAAAGCACTTCATAAATCATGTATCTGAAGCATAGTTTTCTCTAAAAGCAATGGAGATGAATGCTGCATAAGAATTAAATGATAAACAAAAATGCATGAATCGATTAAGTCGCAAAGGGGTTGCACAATGAGTTGAAGAACAAAGGAGTCCCGCACGATAATGATTAAAACAATGAAAAATTAGTCCTAATAAGGAGCTTTAGATGAACTTGCAGTACCCACCTGACGAATAGTCCCCATCAAAGAGAGTGATATTGTTATTTAGAAGTCATTCATGTTACTTTCCCTGAAGAGGCACAATTAAAAATACAACAACGAACAGAAAATGTGATTCTTGTCGAATTTCATCATAAAAAGCAAAACCATTTTTTACTAATGAATCCACTGTTAGACACGTATTCATCAGAGAAAAATGACGATTTAAATTTATTTGGCAAAATAGGCAGAGTTAAACAGAGCGTAAAAATGTAATTTTTTTATTGGCTTAATATTTTTCGGGACGCACATTGAAGACCACCTCAGTTAAAGCAAAACTCTTTCGGGCTTCAACTCGGACAACTAGATGTATTCCACCCTTTTTATCGAGTTTTTACAGGCATTTCCACTACATCAATTCATAATTCAATTTGAAATACTCTATTATATTTTACATGAATTTCAAATCATGTGTAGAACACTCTTATTTTTAATTTAATAAAGATGACTTATGAGTTATTTTAAACAAGTTATCATTATACTGATATAATACTCGCATCAGCCCAGAAAAAAGAAAATAAACTTGGCCAGATCTATGTTGAGATGCAATAGACTAATGAAGACAATTACCGGAGCAAAAACGAATCAGGAGTGCAGAAAAAGGTAAGAACTATTCATGATGTGATTGATTGAACACATGTACGACGCGAAAACGAAAAGATGTCAAGGTATGAAGAAGTTGGCTGATGGTATAGTTGAGTGGAGAGCTGTGTCAAATGAATCCTTGCAATGATACCGATTTTCTGTTTATGTTTCAACCGACGCTACATTTAATTTTTGCGCATTTTGGTCACTTACGTGTATGTCATTCTCTTTGGTGTGCATCAACAAAAACAATAGGCATAGAAAGAGGCAATAGCACACAACGAATTGTGACAATAAGCAATAAAGGAATAAAAATTAATTTTCCTAAAACAAATAACCTGATTAAGAAGAGATTATGTAATGTAACTACGGGTATTTTTTCGCATTTGAATGCATTTTTTTAAGTTTTAGCATGGACTATGAAATTTAGCCCACAGTATGAAAAAGAATGTTAAAGGAGATTGAAAAAAAAATTGATTAGCTTCTCAACTTACTTGTACCCCTTACCCTTTAATTAGGGCAAAAATACCATTTCTTTCGTTTTTACGAAAAATCAATTGTACCTATCGTATCCATCTATTATTTAATGTCAAACTTACCGATTCCGCAGTGAACTAGCACGTTTCCTTTTTAAATTGCTTAAGACGTCTGACCTGAGTGGAATAGTTGACCGATCCACCTAAATTTATTCGATAGGGTTCCATCATCACACTTCATGAAGAAAAAATAGCCAGAAAATAGAGATTCTGTTTGGTCCTCCTCTGCATTCTAGGGTGATGGTTTCCCCCTAGTTCCCATAACACGGTGCAACAGACTCCTGTAGACTAACTGCTCCATACTTGCTGTCCCCTCTCCTCAACTTAATGAAGAAATTTTATCATATCCTTCTACCATCAAATTATAATAACTATATTGGATTTGGCATCGAGTGGTAGGTCAATCTTGTCAGAGGATATACCACCAAATCCATCTAATTATTATCCACTACTCACTTTTCATATGAATGCACCTTATTTCGCAGGTAGCTTCCACTCTAAAAACCAGAAAAAAATCATTCTCAAACCATTAGTAAACTCTGTAACTTAAACCTTTTGTATTCAAAATTGTTCAAAATAATGCAACTATTTCGTTTGCACAAATAGTGAAAATTCGTTCAGTTGAAAGCAATAATTGACATAATAGCGATTCCCCGCAGTGCTGATAAAGGAGTGATAATTTATCGTACCTCTTTTTTTTTAAATGATTATTATCATTTCAGAATTTGACTAGATTTTAACAAAGTATCATAACATCCGATGACTTGATCGTATATGAATGGATAAAACAATAGCGATGAATGAAATGAAGCGATTTAAATGTATATATAGAAAAAAGTAATGATTGAGCGTTTTCGAAAAGCAGGAGGTGTCTCAGTGCTAAGGTTTAAGCCCCCCATGAGCGTGAGAGGGCAAAGGAATGAAGGATAGGCGCAAAGATTGTCAGGGCACACGGTAGGATGGGGCAGACAAGTAGGGGAAGGCGGAGGAGAGGGAAGAAGGCCGAGGGTGAGGTTGAAAAAGCCAAGAGGAACGTTTGAGGGCGTGTGTTTTTCCCACTCGTTCATCTTGTTGCGACCGGCAACCAAATGGGTCATTATAGAAGATGTATGATCGGGACATGGACAGGCCGAAGAGAGGCAGTAGGAGGGGAAGAAGGGCGAATGGAGGGAGGGAATGGTGCGGTGAACCAGAGGAATGAGCAAAGGTGGCGAGGGAGACGGAAGAAGGGATCGAGTAGGGGGAAGGGTGGACATCAGGGATGGTTTGCAAGGGGGAAGGAGATAGGTACCTAAGAGTCGGAAGGGATGGGTGACGCTTTGTGTCTCTAGACGAGGGGAGGAGGAAAATAACGAGGAGGGCAGATAGAGAGGGTGAAACCATGAAGAACTCGAGTGAGGAGGAGAAGAAATGGGGTGGTAAGGGTGGGAAGGTTAAAGAGGAGGCAGAGCGAGAGATGGAGACCGGAGGGACATATAAGGTGGGCAGTATTTTTTACCTTTTCTTAATGTGTAGAGGGTGGCTGGGGCGGGTATAAGGTTCGAAGATGTGGTAAGGGTAAGAAAATGGAAGTGGAAGTGGGCAGGGTAAGGACTGGAAGGAGAGACGAAACAGAACATGTCGAGGAGTCTGCGTTACGTGGCGTCGACAGGCACAGCGAGTAAGGAGGAATGGGAGAGGGAACGTAGGGATACCAGGGGCACATGGAGGAGGGGTGATGCGATGAATGGAGCGATCGACTAAACAAGGAGAACTGTTACAGGTGAGGAGGGGAGACGAGATGGAGAAATGGAGATGGAGGGAGAGCGAGGGGGACAACCTCGCCCTCCCGCTCCTCTCTTTATCTCACACACATACACTTCGATGGTGAAGAGAGTCCGAGGGTTGTTCTAAAGGGCGACGCGGAAACACTGGGGTTAAGTGTTGTTCTCTTTAATGGCTGCAAACGCAGAGAAAAAGGACCACGAAGTAAGGAGTTTGAGCGAGCGAACGCCTCGAGAAATAAAGGTGGTATTTCAAGTGTACGAACGTTGCGGCCAAAGGAGGGAGAGAAGGAAAGAGGGTAGTCGTTCATGTAACTCGAATGATAGAAACTTAATCTCCTCCGGTGACTCTCATGCTCGGTCTTCATCATGAGGTTTTTCAGATACGATTGTTATTGAAAGATTGGAGTACCCAAACAAACCGATGAACAAGAAAGAACAAGAGAATTGGTCGAACTAGAAGCAGACGGAAGCGGTTGTTATTCTGCGTAATATGTATACGGTTCATCGTTTTAATTTTTTGCGATTATAGTTGAGACTCATTACCTAATTGTTAGTTAATTATACCAAACATTGCAAGTGTGTGAATTCTCAATATTAATGCTTAAAACATTCCGGCTCACTTTTGAACGAATATGAAATTTTTCGTGAAATAATCTATAAATAACCAACTGAAATAATTTTACGACGTGAAACAATCGAAAACCACAATGAAATGCAATTAGACAGTTAAAATTTCATGAAATGTAATTGTATGCTTTAAAATTATTATATGCGACTGTAGCTCTAAATTCGTAAACCTGGAAAATACACATTTCCTTTTTAACAGAATTTTAAAACTTCGATAAGACAAATTAGCTTCCTGTGATAAAGCCTTTATGAGGCAAGACACGTAAATGCGCACTACATAATTATTGTAAAACTGAGTGGCCTATCACACGATTAATTAAGAATACGCTACGAAATAATGTGACAAAAATTACACTAATTAGCTCATACACAAGAGAAATCAGTTTTGACCAGTGCAAGCAAAGGAGGGTCGGGTCTCGTAATGTAGAATATGATGTAATCATAGTGCCTTTTAAGAGCTGGAAACAGTGCACTTCGCAGCGGTTGACAGTAGCCAACGACCAGAGGGCCTGATAGAGTGAAGAATAAATTGGTGCAACTGGGGAATAAAAAGAATGTTCGGCTGAAATAATTGTAAGGCTAGGGTGAGTTGGTTTAGAAAGGAATTACGTACATTGACGTATTAGTAAAACTCTAAATACCATAGGTCGAAACATTTATGTAGCACTTTTAGCAAAAAATCCCTTCACATTTCTTGCAATAATCAGGTGATTAAAATGAATTAAATAAGATCCTACTCATATATTACTCCTACACGTTTTCATATTACTTATTCTCTGAAGAATTATCACTAATTTTTAGTAATTAATATTATTTCTTCCCCGAGTTTAATTTCACTCATTATTCCCTCCCTTCCATCCATCAATTCCCTTCTAACAGGTTTTGGAAGACAAATGAATATCCTTCTACTCACTTATTGATAAAATTCCAAAATCCGTCTTATCGGTCCTTGTATTCGTGCGCATAATTTCCCTTGCCTAATTGCAAATATGTGTACACATATCCACAAATTAAATTTCGTGTTAACATTTACAACTTTTGTTGACAGCCAAAAACCGTAATTATTCATATAGCTTGCACTTCAGCTATTATCATCTTTCACTCAAGCTATTTTCAATTGTTAACAAACCGTGAAATGCTATGCTGTCCAATTCCATTAAGCTGTGATCACTCAGCTTTCAGCGATAAAACTACAAAATTGTTACTTTATTCGAACAAGCTATCAACGACCTAGTATCAGAGAAGCCTCTTCTGCAAAAAATTGGAGCAAAGGAAAGAATTGAGGAAGTTAATAATTGAACAGTTCTTAACGAGAAAGGGGGAACTTCAGGAAGATTTAGAAGGATACCATAAAATTGAGAGGAACGGTAAAGAAAAGTTAATCGTGCTCGCACACAGAATTGTATCGATAGAGAAAAGAATGAATCACCTCAAATCCCAAGAGTCATTTCCATAGTCTCCATTCTTGGAATATCTCTTAATAAGTTAGAACACCTGTGCCCGCTGTTGTTTACCTCACATTTGGCATTCCGATTCTTTTATGAGTTGGCACTTCGGGTAGTGCGAGTGAGGAATCTGGAGGCACCGCAGTAAGGGTAAGCTATTCTTTCTCGCTTTTCAGGCTTCACCCAATAAAATGGGAAGACCCAATCAGTTCCCGAATATACGGGAAGAGTAGATACGAACGAAATGTGTGTAATATTCTAGCAGCATTGACGGGTATATACAAGAAAGAATGCGTATCTAAGACTAAGGAAATTGAGTTATTATGTTGATTACCGGGAAAAGTTTACTTTTTAACCATCATTATCAGTATTTCAATCCTAGGATTGGTTTACTTCAGCCCTCCACTCTACTATATTTTATGTCAATTCCCTCAATCCTTGATAGCTTCTCTATTTTACGTCCTTCTTAATTTGTCGTATGTACATGTTCATTGGTCTTACTCGTGGAATCTTTCCTTCTATTATATTCATAATCGATCCATTGTGCCTCATTGTTTCTTCAATCCATCTATTTCTTCTTTGCCGTAGAGTTCTCCATATGGTCCTCTCCTCTTCTGCTCTTCTATATACTTCCTCATTCCTTACTTTTTCTGCCCATCTTCAGAATTTTCCTCCAGCACCATGTTTCAAAGGCTTCTATTCTTCGCTGGTCCACTTTTCCAATGTTCCAAGTCTCGGAACCATAGAGCGCCATGCTCCACACGAAAGTGTTGAATTGTTTCCTTGTTTCCAGCCTTAGGCTCTTGAAACATAGTAATTTTCTCTTCTTCATGAGAGCTTTCTTAGCTTTTATGTGGTATCGAATTTATTATTAACGATGACTTAAACTAGTAGATTGATTGATAGACGAAATAGAATCAGCAAGGATGGTGAAATTGGAAATAAAAACAATTAATATAGTCTAAACTAATTCATTAATGTACAATGCTTTATCTAAGATGTGAGGAAGTAAAAGTGAGCTTTATCGAAGATGTGAAAAAGAAACCAAAAATTTCTGAAAGTGTGCACATTCATCAACCTACTCTTAATCAATAAAAATATTATGGCATGGCAGGAAAATACAATATAAAAGTCCACGTAAAATCTACATAAATAATTAATGAAAATTTTTCATACATGCATATATTTCTTTGTTTAACTGCAAAATCAATGTAGCCAATGCTCAGACCCTAAACCCATAATAAGTTGATCAGTTCTAGGCTAACTATATCCCTTAGATGTGGTAGACGAAGCATTCTTCTCACGCATGGGGCGAAATTATTTTCGTAAATATATTTCATTGTTTCTTAACTTCAAGTCTACTATTATCACAAGAGACAGAAATTATTCCCAAATAATCTAGTTCTACATGCGCATTCTAAGTTGAACATTCTTTCAATTATCCTCAGACCAAAGCATGCCAATTATCATAATCAACGAACCTAATTTAAACAAAGAAATTAATTGAATGGAAATTTAGAAATTTTCTAATGCAAGTGAGTTTCAAATTCCCAAGAGCAAACAATCAGATTGGAAGATAAATCACGGAATATTTCATTTTAAATCTGCGATCGTTTCTTATCAAAACGTTTTTTATTTGAGCACTTGAAATTACCAATTTGCATGTCCAACAGAAAGTCGTCTCCTTCCTTCCGGATATTACTAAATCGCAATCCTCGATAAACACTCTTAACAATGCCGATAATTCAATAACAGATTTCCGTTTATTTCAATGGCTGTAAATAGCATTTATACCGAAGTCTTATTTTAGAAAAGAAAGCGGAAGTTCGGATCAGGAATGGCCGTAAGATCATATACATGAATTATGTTTTTTTATTCTAGCTATTCACGTAAAACGGTGGTGTAGCGAAAAATGGAGTAAAAGTAAGTGCTATATGAAATAAATAGTAAACTTTTATGATATAGTATTTCCCATTACGTAAAAGTTCATTTACATATTTTATTAAAATAATGTTCATTTGAAACGTTATATAATGCGGCTATGTAGTGACAAATGACAACGTAAGTCAGTTTGATTTCATTCACTTTTAATATTACACTCCATTCCAAAAATGTTTCAGTAAAAGTAAATTAAATATTAGATATGCTTTAATAATAATCAACATGCCATGTTGATAACCTAATTTTGTAAATTAAAGCTACTTAGAGTTAGTGAAATATTTTAACTAATTAGATTGAACGAAGATTCAGCGAGTGGAGCAGTAACATACAGGTAAGGTACATACCTGTAAGTTCAGTGAGTCAACACCATAAAATATTTCACCTAATAACTAAAACTAACTCCGTGAATAATGGAAAACCTACAAAAAATACGCGTAAATGGCTACTATTGTTTATATGTTAGCCGAAAAATTGAGTTTAGAGCATCTTGATTTTGGAAAAAGGATTCAGAACTTGAAAAACTTTGAGTACACGTATATGTAGGACTATTCCTTATTTACGTAGATTTTGCCATAAAAAAGAACTCTTTTAATTTGTTTTAATAAGAAAAGATTATGCATATAATACTTTTAGATAAAAAACATCTGCACATGAGGTAAATATAATTGAGTGACGCACTCTGTGATCTGATTAATCGACCGTTCACTTTTGAACCCAACCACAGATAATAGATACCTCTTTTTAGCAAAATTTCCAGGAGCTTCCGTGAATGTTTAATCGACCTGGCCAAAGAAGGATGAGACTAACCTGAGGCTAATAGGCGCAGGCCTAAGGTTTGCAAATGCAAAAAAAGGAAAGTAACGATGTTAAACGAAGCTGCTTCAGGAGACCTCAAGGAATGGGAGGAGGAGACCTTCAAGAGGCATGTCATGCGAAGTAGAAGGGGATAAGTTGGAGGCACACGCTGTTTGGTGCGGAGAGGACTTGCATGTGACAGCTCCCGCCCTCGACCCTTTAGGGAAGAGAAGATGTTGAGAAAGGGGCGTGGAGGGAGCAGACAGGGACGCTGAGAATGTCTTCTTTACGAGTGAGCGGGCGAATCAGGTAGGTGAGGTCGGGATGCTCTAACCTCAAGGAAGGGAAAAAGAGACTGGAACAGTGTGGAAACACAAAGAAAGGAAAGGGAGGAGTCTGGAATCTTTATAGCAAAAGATCGATATGGACTATGAGGAATTTAAAGGAAGTTATGATGGATGAGAGTAGAAAAATACACCTGGTTTCGGGATAAGCATACTACAGAGAACTATAGTCACGGTCACAGTCATAATTAGCGCATGATAAATCTTTAATTTTTATTTTATCCATTAACTGTAGAGAAAAATAACTGTCACAATAATTTATTTTGTGAACCAGTTTTTTTAATTATCAACTTTTTCAATTCTCATACTGTCAGCAACAGAACCCATATATCTGGTCTAGCACCACTCCCGACATCTAGGTAAAAGGAAAATATTATTCAATTTAACAATAGGGCAGTTAAAGAGATATCGTATCAGCACTTTTCTTTGTAAGTAATTTTTCTACACCTACTAAACCCTGCAACTCAACTGGCAACGTGTATGGTAGAGGGCTCATGCACAACAGGCATACGTGGTAGAGAAAGAGTTGCAGTCACGTACCATTAATGATAAAGTGGTAATCACAAAAAAAGACTTCTGTCGTGTTAGACACCGAAAAACTAGTGTCGAGTAATTCGCGAAAAAACCACCAGTATTTACAAAGCTAAAGTAAACAAAGAAACAAACTTGCTATTGCTGGAACATTTCTAGTTTTTAAAAGGATTAAAGGAAAATCAACTTCCTAAGGAAAAAATGATGAAAGAAAAAACTATCAGCCTTAACAAACTAGCCGAAGATGTTAACAGAGATTAGTACCTGTAACTGCACAAAAAAATAGGAAACCTAAAAAGCCCATATTGCGTAATGATGTTCATCAGCTCTATTTGTCGTGGGTTGCAGCTGTTTCTATATCTTAATGTCCTCGGGAAAAAGATATGTTGAACGTATCCGTTTAGCAATATTTCTGTCTGATCTATAGCCGGTTGAAGTGGTAGGACATTAATTAGCTAGCAAAATACTAAAATATTCTACATTTTTAAACGTTGACTTTTATTTCCTACTTAAAATCACATAACGGGTTGAAGAGGGTACGATGAATCAAATATTTCACTAACATATTTTATTTTAATGCTCTATACCGTCATACATATGTAAATGATCTCAAAAGTATGCATTCAATATTAAATTATTCAATATTATCACATATTCGCTAATATATTAAAATAATTTCTGCAAATTAGTGCAATACTGCGTTGACATAAAAAAGTCGTTTTTGTCGATAGGTTTTTCACATAAATGATTTTTGAAATGCCAATCTCGAATATGATAGTGCAGTAAATGGTCCTTTGGGAACTGTGAATATTAGTCACAACCATTTAGGCCAGGGTCACAAGTAATAGCTATGAAGAGGGCACCAGTGGAAGAATTTTAGACGCAATCATATGTCCAATAACGTTCTTTCCAATCAGGGCACCAAATTTTGGAAGAAAAATTCAATTACTCATCAAGAACACAGAAGCCAAACCTGATTCATACGATTACTAAATTCAATAATTCCCATTGGTCAAACGGTTGAAAGACGTTATTTGCAACTGATTGCTAATTGCAAAGACCGGACTCTATTAATCCAGAAATGGATGAGCGCATTCAAATAAGTCGGAATGAAAATGGAAAGTTGGACCCTATAGGGAAGGATCTAAGCAATATGGCAAATTTAAATAAATCTACGCATACATTTCATAAATAAAACTTTCTAAATGAAAAAGTGTAAAATTTCAAGAGGGTCGTATTTAATAATACGTATCAATCATCAATTACATAAATACGTAATCAATACGTAAATAATATTTTCAAGTTAACCAAAGATTTCTGTTACGGATTATGTTGCTATACTTATGGACTAATGACAAAACTAAACATTAAAAACACAAAAGATAAAATGTTAAAAGAGTTGATAAAATAATCATTGCTTTACATTTTTGTGGAAGACCTCTAAGTTAAGCTCTTATAGCCGGTCGACCGAACAATTATTACCCTCTTTTGGAAATTATGCTAATGATAAGAAATTCTATTGCCATAAACAATGTCTATATAAATTTAAATTGGTAAATGTTTATGGTTTCCTTCACTAGAATCAGAATACGGTTCAGAATGTCAGCTTATACTCAAAAGAATAATAGGGTTAGGCCGGGGTTAGGTTACGGCTGGCCAACTAGTAGGTTTTCATTACTCTATTTAAATGCTCGAATTAGATTAGTGATGAAGCCTTACTAAACGATGCAAAGCATAAAAAGATTTTGAATTGACAAAACTCTTCGCTGCCAACGGCATCAACAGGTACACTGTAAAAGGTTTGGAATTCCGGATGGTGGTGGGTAACTAGAACAGGAAGAGTGAACTAGGGAGGTGATTGGGGGAATGAGGAGTAGGGAGGAAATTAGTCAAGGCTTGGTCGTCGTTGAAGACCGAAGTTAGGGACGTGGGAAGAGGGGCTTCACTCGAATGCTTGTCCACATGCAGCCCAGAAATTTCTTAGGAAGGAATATAATAGGAAAAATTAATCACGAGTGATAGTTTCTTCCTAATCATGTATTTTGTTGTTATGTTTTGCTTCCGTTTCGAGCGATTTCCTCCCACTTCTCATTCTTTCCCAACAGTTCCCGGTCGGTTATTTCCCCTCCTATCCTGCACTCCATGATAGGGTAAGTTAAATTTGAGCGTGAATTTCAAACCTATTAATAATATTCCTTTAAGATGCAATGTAGTGTAAACATGATTTACATAAATATATCTTTATACAATTAAACACTAATGCCTTCCTATTGCATTTACTGTTCTTCCATTGGTATGGACTTCCACACTCTCAGCCTCACCTAGCCACAACCAAGGATGAATTCCATATGAGTGTATTCTAATTTACAAAAACTTGAAGATAGAACAAGGAAAGTCATAGGTGAAGGGATAAATTATATATTTCCACGGTCAAAAGCTTTATTTACTGTCCAGTTAGCTGCTGAATTTATTTCCTAAAGGTAATTGGTAAAATATTAGCTCTATTTCCATTTTGAATAGTAGGTGGAAAAGTAAAAGGTTATCCAAACAGTGGAGGTTCTGGAAGGCATAGACAAATTATTTCTTTTTTCATTCATGAAACCCTTTGGCCCATAGAGCGTCTATTAATGCTCTCCAGCGATAATCAAAACTAACGTTAATATCGGTAGTGATAAGTTTGAAAATTAGCATTAATTTCTCATCGTATCGTCTAAGAGGAGCCGAGTGAGCGTGTACAAAAGTATAATTTTAAAGAAAATACAACCCAAGAGTATAAGGAAAAAATTGGCAAAGTAAAATAATAATAATAACGGGAAAGAAGGAAAAAGGAAGTAAGGCAAAGAGCAGAGAAGAGATGCATGGGGTAAGGAAGGTGGAAGATGTTAAGGAGAGCGAAAGGAAAAAGGGGATACGGTGGAGTGAGAAAGGAACAGCATCAGGAGCTATGAGCGACGAAGAGGAATGTCTTCATTAGGGAGGCTGCGTGGGCAGCAGCGCGGGAGCAAACAGGGCTGAGTGGGCGACGGGACAAGCAAGATGGGACGGCTAGAATTGAGGCGGGTGTGGAGGGCGTGAGAGAGCTGTAGAGATGCAAAGGGCGCGCTCAAGGGAAGAAGCGAGGGGTGGAGAATGTTGGGCGGAAGGCGAAGTCGTGGCTAGTCGGGGAGTGACCATGTCCTGCATGCGAAAAGGTCCGCGGGAGGAATAGGAAAGGTGTGGCACGATGGCATACGTGAAGAACAGAAGTCTCTGTGTTTCAAAGGAGGAGCGTGGAAGTTCTTAATTCCAGTTTCGAAAAAGAAAATGAGGCTTCTGGGAGGAATCTTTATCGCGAACCAGATATGTACAAGAGTTCAACAAAGTACCGTCTTAAACGTATTCTAGTAGGTGTATTTTTAAAGAGATTATTTATCTAGCCGATTAGTAAAAAATTATTATTTTTCATTTCCGTGAGGGTGTGGCCATATCTGCAATATAAGAATCTTAATATTTTAATTAATTTAGAAATGCGAGAACTATCAGATTTTGAAATGTAACATGACTTCCATTTGAACAAACTGATCTCATGTTGGAACCATCTTGGATTGCCAGATGATGTATGGGTCAGAACCAAACCAACCGATCACTCTTATCCATTCGAAGGTCGTTTTGATAGGTGAGGATAGACCTCACCTAATGCTAAGCTCAACAGCGTGTGATGGAGAAAAGGTGATACGGAAACTAACCATTTTCAGGTAAAGGTACACGTAAATATAAATGTGAACACGGGCACATACACAATTACATACCTATCCACTATTCCTGTCGTATTTCATGCAATATGGAGGGTCCGCGTAAAGATTTCAATCTATTTTTTAAATGAAACCATGTGGCTTAATTTTGATTATTATTTGTATTTTAATGGCATTTGATGCAGAGTTTCATTCTCCTTTTCTAAAATTCTTTGATTTAAGATCATTTAAAGTATACACATCATTGTTTTTAAAATACTTTGCATTTGAAAATGCATGCATCAATTTAAAACAACGTTCCTAAATATACGATAAAAGCGTGATAATCTTGGCAAGCCAGTAAGGATGATAATTAAAGTAGCTATGTTAACTTCCCTTAATCGAACATCACGGCGAGAAATACGTTCTTGATATCAAAGAGTACAGAGAATAGTTAATAATGCCCAGCACATCATATACGAAAAAATAACTTCTGCTGAAAATTATTTAAAATATCTATTATACGGACGCCTAACAGCATGATAGGTTAATGAGGGCTTAGACTATTGATCCGAGGGTTGCCGATTCAAATCCTGGGTTGTGCCACTAGATACCTTCAGCTCTCTAGTTTAATGTGGCTTTCTGCCAAATAGGGCTTCCCGTGAAAACACTATTGGCACAAGGAAAGGAACCGCCAACCCTCCTCCTATGTTGAATGCGAAGTTTTCCCACGCAATAAGTGTGCATCTCACGAGTGGAGCTTTACCCTCATCGACCTTCCAAAGAAACCCAAAGACTGTGGCATGGCGTCTTTTCACACGGTAGTAGTAGTTCCCAGAATGATTAAGGGGGGAAAATTTTAAAAGCAGCTAAATGGAAAAGAAAGAGATTATTTTTGACCTGATATTTGGAAGCTTTTCTGAGGGAGGAAGCAGGAGGCTATCAATTAGCAGGTCAAAGGACACGGTTAAAAGCTTTTATCTCTCTTCAAATAACTCACCCCCTCAAATCAAACTCCCAACTCAATTGTCAGGCAAGAGGTCCAAAAAGTGGTCAATTATTATTACTTTTGAGAAAAAAGCGAATTTATTCTACTAAAATTTAGGTTTTATGTGTTATTTCATAATCATGTTTTTCTATGCCTCCCTTCTAACTGCTACAGACCTCGAATTTCTTCTACTTGTCAAATACGTAACCCATGACTATTTTCAGAATTGTGGATTTCAGAACTGTCTACCTTACACCTTTGTGTAACGTAGACAGTTCTATTTTGTAGAGCATAAGTTCCCTCGACCATTATCAATTGGTAGTGTCTCAAGTATTGAAGCAAATAGACGAAATCTATTAAACATTTGTCCAAAGAACTTACAAATGAAAATAGACAATTGAGACTTTTTATTGAATACTCTACCTACTTTATTAAACGTTATGAACATTCCATCCCAAAACACTCATAACCATCACTGGTTATCAATCCAAGTATTAGTTTGACCCTGTTATCCAAACTATTCTGTTCCAGGCACAACTTTTAATTCCCTCACAGCTTCTTGCAAGGTCATTTGGCAATTAGTAGGTAACTCCCTGCTAACACCTACTAATTTTCCCCTTACATATTTCATCCTCTGGCTGACCTCTTAGGTCATCCTATCTATCGTGTCTCAAGATATGCTTAATCAGTTCCCATCTTCTGGTAATTGTATTTCACAAGCTTCTCTTTCCATTCACTTTCCAAAGTACCTTCTCATATGACAACCTATATAATCATTTTTGTTCAATTATATTAAAGTATTACATGTTCTACTGTTTATCATTGTAAACTTCCCCATCGGTAAATACAGAAAACTGAGTCTAAACGGCTTTATTTAATGCGAGGAAATGAGACTCTTGGGTGTAATTAACTATAAATATAGCCAACTCTTAGGAGAGGTGATTCAACGGGATTAATAATCTGCAGCGTTTCGCAGTTTCATCCAGTCAAAATTTTTCGATACAAAGTAACCCTTCATAGATCATTATCGTATTAAAACGAATAATTTCCTTGAAAATGACATTAAATATATTCACCGTACCTAATGGCGTGGCACTAATAATGACTATTCACAAAGGAAGGAATGCTGGCCTAGTATCTCAAATGCCCGATTACCTTAGCCCATTCTCTCGTTCCCTAAACCCAGAGTCTTCAGAAATTTTAAGCTCACGACACCTCAACACCAATTTATTTAATATCCCTTAATTGTAAACATAGATACATCCAGGTTTTCAAAATCAGACTCCCGGCTTTCTCCGCGAAATTGAACAATGAAGGACCTTCAGGCATTTATCTTTCATTGTTCACTCCCATTGAGTACGTAAGTATTGACTAAGTACTAACTCAAGGTAGTACTTAATCAGTACTAACGTACTCAAGTCTGCAAAACGAGCAACGTAACGCGTCATGGCTTAAATGATGAATGAAAACAAGAGTTTTTATTTATTTAGAGATACCTCTCTCATTGGTCGCCAAAATTCTGTGGATAACTAGTTTTGATTCCGATATCGATGCCGCCCAAATTTTTTGCCTCCAAGTTGCTTGCGTTCGTGACTTGAGTGGAGCGTGAATGCCGTGTTCACTCATGGACGTTGCATACGAGCAATGACGGAGTCATGTGCCCAGCCCACCCTCTGAAGACCACAAATTATGGTGGCATGTCAGGGATAGAATGTTAATAATCTTCGTGACCCTCTTTCCGGGGGAGGAGAAATGTTGATGCGGTATACTTGTACTCCGTCTCATTCTTAAGGGTACAGCCAAATGAGGTAACTGATTCAAGCCTTTTTTATTAAGAGAGTAACGGACATAAGTCACGCCCTCGCCTCCCACTCTCGTAGAAAACGATAGCGTGCATTCACATGGGCCAATGAGAAGAAGAACTCGGATTCATAATGCAAGTGCATCAGAAAATAGCCACGCCCACCTTCTCCACTGCGTTCCGAAATCCACTCTCTTTCCTGCCATCAGATCGAGAACTGCCGGGTAAAATTCTATTTCCGGATATGACGCTTAAATGTTTTTTGCAAATAAGTTTAAACCTAGTCGGAATCATGCACATGCAATAGCACAGGGATTAATTACATTTCGAATCAAATAATTTGAAAGTCTCTTTTCCTTTAACAACTTAATACTTCATTAAGATTCAGTAAAAATGTAGATTTCAATATAGTTTCAAGAATTTTAACTCTCCTTAGAAAATAACCAACTATTAACGTAAGCTATTAAATCATTTAGCATTTAAAAATGGTACATACTGGCATTGTAACACTGACAGCATTCTCTCAGTATCATCATCATATCTCGCAAGAGGACCAGCGATTAGTACTACTAGTAATGAACCTGCATCGAATTATACGCAGTCAAACCCATGGATACTATTCTATTAAAATGTGTACAAATTTTCCGAAAATATCATTTGACATGGCCGAGATGTGCGCTTCAATATTTATACTCATATCCGGTTTTCTGAGGCAACTAATAGTATCCTATATCTACCTAGAAACTTAAAACCTTAGAAGAAATCGTAATCAGCATCGCCAATATACTATTTTTTTAAAATATCATAATCAGTATTGCAAGTAATTCTTACAATATTAGTGAATAAACTCGTAAATAATGCCTAATACTTTCCTTCACATGAAAACTTGTTATTGTAATTTCATGAATCTAGCGTCCCGTATCGTTGCGAAAACTTAATTATCATTCTGAAAACTTTCTAAGAATTTACTGGTCATGGTAGACTTTCGAAGTATCCACTATCTAGTCAGAAAAAATAAATATTAAAAAAGAAGCACAGAACACAAATTTCAAGAGTTATGAGGATAGAGAGAAACTGAAAAAATTCAAACGCACCAATCTCTCATATCACAGGGAACGTCAAAGGTACTTTTTTACGGATTATATCCGATCAAAAATATTTACCTTCATTTTAACTGCATAAATTGACCTCCATTACTCCTTTAACCATAAAAAATCACTAAAAACAGAGAAAGTTTTAAACTGCCAGAGAAAAATAATGTAACATTTAGCTACTCAAAAATATTAAGCGTTTAAAGAAACGAAGATTGTATATTTAAGGCGAAAGAGCGTTTTGGTTTTTTGGTAACTTATAATACAGAGACAGTATGATAGGCACGTTGTTACATAATGATTAATATCACCATATTATTATTATGATATGTTTAGGAGGCCAATTAGTATTGTAAACGTATTTACTCCGAGTAACAAATAAACGCAAGACTATTAAGTATAAGCCTCTAAACGAAAAAAATACAGGAGAATGTTTAAGAAGTGAATTGACGAGAACCACAAGAAGTAAAAGAACAGCAGTCTTCACACTACCACAACAGGATTCGTACTGACTGTAGGGAAGTTAAGATACCGAGATGATGGCTCTAGCCCTACCCACCGCCATGCTAGGTCCAAACGTGTTATTTTCTTGTCAGCCCTAGTACTTATGAATTACAGATGTTTTGAGTATTATGCTTGATTTTTAAGTAAGTACTTCAAAAATCCCACAGATTGCAGGGAAAACATTTGCATCACATGTTTTTTCTTATGAAATTATACAACACAGTACTTCAAATTGAATGCATAGAAAACCTCCCCATTGGTTCGCAGTTGAACTTCATGACTCCGAGATGTGTTTCAGATTTTAGAATTTTAGAGTCGAGATATTTCCGGTAGGTTTGCAAAGCTTGGAGTTTTTGAAGTTTTCTTCCACATCAAATAATTTGATTATTATCAAACATTAATATTTTCCGTTCAATTATCGACCTGAAGTCGTTCTCCCTGGTGCCCTTCCTTCTTGTCTCAAAATATTGGAGGGAACCAAAGAAAGGTCTCTGAAATTGAAGATATATCTACAGCGAGGACCGAGATAACAATTGTGAAAAGTAGGCGCTTCACTTGCGATTTCACAATGCAAGCATTTTTCATGGAATAATCGCAGGAGATGTGATCTAATATTCTTTGAACAGTATAGGAACACTATTCTTTCAGCAGTATCAGGAGCCAGGACACGAGGCAAGAGTTTTACAGAATCTATAATCGCGCAAAATGTCATCCACGTTCGGCGGAAATAAATCCCATGGTGCATAGCTCCCGGTGTAATGTTGGCACGGGGAGAAGGGGGATTAAGCGAGGGATGGGGAAGTGAGAGGAGTGCGATAAACAAGGCGTCTCAAACCAAAGGTGGTAGGACGGTTTGGGGATGGGCGTGCCCGTTCTGAGAATAACGGATTCAGGCGTCGACTTCGTTAGTATTCGCGGGAAGCAATTCCGTATTCCGCGGGTCGCATTCGGAAGCGATGAGGGAGAGAGAGAGAGAGAGAAGGAAGAAGCAATCCAACTCTGCTCGCCCCCCTCAGAGGATTGCGCGGTAGTGGGCGGCGGGTGAGAAGGGCGCGGGAGGCGGAAGGGAAGAACAGGCAGTCGAGTGAACCAAAATGAAAGAGGGAGGGAGGGAGGAAGATGAACGTGCTGTACAACCGGGATGAGAGCGAATGGGGATCTCGAAAGGGTCATGGAGAAGGGTGGAGCAATATTCTAATTTGCGTCAGATGAAGGAAACTATTTGGGGCCGGGTTTGGAAACGGCAGAATTGGTAGAAGATGAAAAATGCACAGCTCACCGGAATAAAATAAGAATCTTGTCAATAATCACGTAAATCATCATGGACTGATTGAAGTATAGCCTTTAGATAATTAAGACTTTTGTATAAATGACTCTTCGAAAAGTATTTGAATCGCTTTGTTCGTGCTCAATACCAGAAGTTCATGATCAAAAGTCGAGTTTAAATTCGACAGTTGAATTCACTGTAAATTGGTTGTTATGGCGAATAAACATCAAGAGGCAGTCTTAGACAAACTTGGGCTTCAGGTGGTACCACTTTAAATGACAGAGGATACGAAAAATAATGCATGGCTATTAGTCCAGCCAGTAGCTGTTGAGTAGACTCTTATTTAAGCCCTATTCAAACATAAGATCAATTGATTTTGTTTGCAGGATGGGCTGAAAACATTTTAGGCTTATTTACATTAAGGGATATTAAAGACCATTTTTCATAATTTCATCGAAAATCTTAAGAATAATTCATATTTCTCAGTTATTAATTCAATGACAGTGACTCTTTCTTTCACATTTATCAGTTTTTGAAGGTTTTTAATTTATGTTAATTCACCTTGCATCAATCATTTTGCAGTCCTAACTCCACCTCTACTCTCTCTCTCTCTCTCTCTCTCTAGTGTGATTATTTAATAAGCTATCATGTTTACATTTCTCTAATCACGCCTAAATCTGCACATTTTTGATATTTTTAAGTACCAGCTGGGGTTCTTATGACCGCAATGGCCCAAAAAATGCCAAAAATACTCTTAGTAATTTTGAATTATAATACTTGCTTTACCTTTACACCCTGAAAATATAAATCAGACCTATGATAGATCAACATCAATTATAATTGCCTCGATTCCGTTGAAATATGCCTACGAGGAGAAAATAAACCTTAAGACTTATGAACTTACCACTTAAGAAATGATACTGATAGTATCAAGTTGTTTTCAAGATATTTTTTCGAAGGTAAGAAATTCCGAAAATGAGTTGTGGAGAATGGAAATTTATTCAGCCACAAGAGGTGCCCAAAATCTCTTTATCGGTTGAACTTTCGCCTAAGAGCTCGTGGCGAGGGGTGAAATAATTATATAATGTGGGTGTTTGAAGCGCGATTAAGCTCAAATAAATTATGCGTGCGCAACCATTGGTATCGTATCAAATATTATCGACCCTTTAACTTGATGAAATGTCACTCAAAATGATATCCTCAAATCTAGAGCGCCACGTAATAATTCGTTAAATACCCAATTGGTCATACATCTTGGTTATTCTCAGCGAGTATCGCGAGGTATAAATGAGGGTATTTTAGGCTAATGCCATCCATTATTATGCCAATGAAAGTGAAAATTAAGTTCGGTAAATTAAATTACAGCAAAATTCTTTGATCAATGCTGCTGAAGACTAAACTTGTTTGAGTTGTGATAGAGCGAGGGAGGAAAATATATTTTAATTAGTCCGAGCCGGTATGGGATCTTAATAACTTACCCCCTGTTACAATTAATTTAAAGTGTTTTTGCTTTTAAAAATGTGTTCATTACTCGTACTTTTTAGAAAGAAGTTGTGTCGCGTGCAAGATGTTCTTGGGAATTGCCGCCAGCGATTATTAAAAGGGGTTATTAGAAGAATCCAAAAGAATCATGGAGACAAGGTTTTTCGATTAAAACAAGACATATCAGAAAATATTTCCCCATTTTATATTTTCCAAAGAACTTCTTGTTTGCTAAATATTATACCGTGTTTCCTTCAAGGCAATATTTTAAGTGGACTACAAAGTGCAATAGCTCCAAAGTCAATTTTCATTTAGAATAACACCTTGATACTTTTTGAGATATTGGAATTGATTATAGTTTCATAAGAGAAGAGCATCTGGAAATGTCCGACAAATGAGACATTTATACAAAACATCAATCGAAGATTCCATCTTATTGAACAATGTAAACGGTTCGGCAATGAATACATACCTTTAATCGAGACATTTAAGGTAACCACACACCTAATATTAATACTTATTATTTTAAATGTTAACATTTGTACACAATGATTGTTACCCGTACGGGTAAATCGGTAAACTATGTAATATAAAGTTATTTATTAGCATTTTGCATTGTAAAAATTAAATTCATCCTTCAGCAAAACGTGCATGACATAGGCAGAAGATAAAAAACTGAAATATTTGAGAAAATCTATGAAAAAGTGTTTTTTATGAATGGGAAATAAATAGAATAATGGGAAATAAAATGATATGTTGGTCTGATATACACCAGAAGTAAGGTAAGGTAAGTCGGGAGAAAACTCGCAAAATGATCCACCAAGTGAGAACTCAAGGATTGCTTACAGATCATAATCAAGATGTGACCTGATAGAATATTATATTAGTAAGGGAAACTTGCAAACAAATTATAAAAGTTTAATTATATTAAAAAATTAAATATTCGTTCACTAGGAGAATAGATGTGCACATTTCCAACGCATTAGTAGTGATATAATTACTATTATATCACTGCTAATATATATAATTATTGAAGTTAAAGTTCAATTTCAGTAGAAACAATGCTGAGCAAACATTCTAAAAAGATAGAAAAGTACCAGTCCTTCAAAGTAATTTTCACCGTTTCGAGTATTGTGAGAATTTATATTTGCAATAGGTTCAATTCAATATAAAAACATCATTTCACATTTATTGATCAGCAGCAATAATTTTGGAATAAACTAATGGAAATTTGCTAAAATGATAGGACAGCCAGGTGGTTCTCCCAGTACTAACTGAATCACCTCGGATTTCATATAGATAATCGTCATTGTAAATTGATCCAGGTCTATTGATGTCAAAATAAACGATATAACGTTAGCAGTTTAAGTGGCACTATAATGCCTGCGTAAACGTCTTGTACAAATATGTAAATACGAAACAAGATATCTAATGGTGGACAAATAAAGTGGGAAGACAACACAATATGGGTACTAGCCAGACTCATGTAAGTTACAAGTAAGTAGTTTTTTAGTCCTTCTATCGGCATATTCGAGCTAAAACCTAAACTCTAATAATCTCCTTCTTCCATCTCCTTTCTAATAAGTCAAACAATTATGGACTGCTTCTGAATTAATATGTATACCCGGAAGGGGAAGGAAAATTACATCCAAACAAAGAGTCCCTCATTTTCCATCTTAATGAAATAGAGTAATTATTTCAAGCGATATACTATAAGGTCTGGGATATTTCAACAAATAATCAGGTTCATTTGCAATGCGTTGCAAAAGTTCACTTGAAAGTGACACTTTGACGTATCGATATCTCTAAATATTATTTCTCGTATTTGACCGAGAGAACACGGAAAATGAATTTTGTCTAAAATCCTAAAAGTTTAAAGGAGAGATTGAAATTTATAATAATATTAGGTTGGGGAAAAATAAATAAATTATTTTTGCGTGAAATTCAAAACTATTTAAGAGGTTTCGGATTGTCCGATTTTGGTCTAATATACACCGTTTTGTTGTAAAATTTGTTTCCATTTTAAAGGTAGCTTCATAATGCCTCTCTCATGGAAGTCTTGGTCCTTATTGGCGAAAAACTATAGTAATCTATTTTCACAACCTTCCCTTAATCGCAATTTCTTATCACCCAGGACAGGTCCGGACTATATGGTGGATGCATTAAAACCTCCCAACCAAGCTTCAAGACTCGCCAGAAACTCCAAGGAGTTTCTGGCGAGTCACTACAGACATGTATGGCCTTGCGCTGTCCTGATGAAGCACACAGCACCTCTTCTGTTGGCCAACGATGGCCGTTTCTGGTCAATCCCTAGCTTCAAACGGTCCAGTTGTTGACAGAAGAGATCTGAATTTAGTGTTCGGACATACGGAAGCAACTCATAATAAATGCTTCCTTTGAAGCCCCACCAAATACATAGTAGGACCTTCCTGGCCGTTTGTCCTGGTTTGGCCACCGTTTGAGCTGCTTCACCACGCTTTGACCACGATCTTTTTCGCACAATATTGTCGTATGTGACCCATTTCTCATCCCTAGTCACCATTCGTGTAAGAAATGGGTCGAGTTCATTCCGTTTGACCAAGGCTTCGCAGATTGAAATTCGATTAATCATGTTTCTTAGTGTTAATTGGTGTGGCACCCAAATATCGGGTTTCTTTTCCAATCCAGCTCTGCGCAAATGGTTTTTAGCTGTTTTATGGTCGATCTTTAGCACCTGGGCGATGCTACGACTACTAATATGGCGGTCAACTTCGATTATTTCTGTGATGTTATCGACATAGTCGACGACGGGCCTGCCTGTGCGAGGTGCATCTTTAACATCAAAAATGCCTAAACGGAATCGACGAAACCAAAATTGCTGTTACAGTAAGTATCAAGACCATAAACACAATTCACAATTTCAGCGGCCTGGCTTGCATTTTCGCCTTTAACAAAGAAAAACTGTAAAATGTACCGAATTTTCTTCTTGTTAACACACTGTAACTCGCAACTGAATGAAACAAACAAAAAAACAGCAAAAGAATTTTTTTTGGTATAAAATGTCACCTTGAGTATAAACTTGAAATAGTTTGATCGATACTTTGCGAGATATCGATCACTACAGCCATCTACCGAGAAAATAATGAATTTCTTTTTCCCCAACCTAATATTACCCATTATCACAAGTGTAAATTTATGACTGCCTGATAAAACTCATTATCTATGGTTTATTTAAGACGAGTGCATTATGTTGCTCGTAAATGAATGAAAACAGATCGAATTTCAACTAATCCATTTCTAGTACATTAGCCATCAAAGGTTACAAGGACAGCAGTTACGAGGGTCATCCGGAAAGTAGTACCCGTTCGTGAAATAAAGACACAAAAGTAAATATTAACAAACATAAAAAATTTTATTTGAAAGAGGATACTTTAAACTACTTCTCAACATAATCTCCAAGCAAATTAAGGCATTTGTCATAACGTGTGACAAGTTTCTGTATTCCTGCTGCATAGTCCTTCGCCGCCAGCTCATTGAGATACAGGGTCACTCCTTCTTTAAGTTCTTCATCGCTGTCAAATCTTTTTCCTGCCAAAAAGTCTTTAAGCTTTGTAAAGAGATGAAAATCTGAAGGGGCCAAGTCCGGGCTATACGGTGGATGGTCGAAAGTTTCCCATTTGAATTGCTGCAAAAGTTTTTGTGTTATCCCAGCTGCATGAGGCCTGGCATTGTCATGAACGAGAATGACACCAGTAGACAATAGACCTCGCCGCCGATTTTGTATTGCCCGCCGTAATTTCTTTAATGTTTCACAATACGCATTGGCATTAATAGTGTCTCCACGGGCCATAAAATCAATAAGCAATACACCTCGTTGATCCCAGAAAATGGTTGCCATGAGTTTCCTGGTGGACAGAACTGTCTTGAATTTTTTTGGTTTGTTTGGTGAATGAGCATGATGCCACTCCATTGACTGTCGTATACTCTCAGGTGATGCATAACAAACCCATGTTTCGTCACCAGTAATTATGCGAGTCAAGAAAGAGTCTCCTTCATCAGAATAACGTCCCAAAAACGTCAGTGCTGCAGCCATACGCTTGGTTTTGTGCTCATCTGTAAGCATGCGAGGGACCCATCTTGCACAAATTTTTGCATAATGCAGATGGTGTTTAACAATTTCATGAACAATTGTTCGAGAAACATTGGGAAAATGCTCACAGATGTCATCAATTGTGACGCGCCGATCGTTCCTCACGAATTCGTCAACTGAGCTCACCAGTTGGTCTGTAATGACAGACGGTCTCCCCGAACGCTCATCGTCGTGTGTGTTCCCCCTCCCCATGTTGAAGTTGCGACACCACCGCCGAACAGACGACTCGTCCATTACATTGTCTCCATACACCTCCTTTAATTGGCGATGAATATCACATGGGCGAACGTTTCTTGCATTGAGGAATTTAATCACTGCCCTCACTTCACAACTGGCGGCGTTCTCAATTTTTTTAAACATTGTAAACAATCACAGAAACAACACAGGCAATGCTAGCGTCACGCAACTTGGCTCAGAGAAGGCAGACAAGCCACTGAAGCTATCTGACCTCGTCCAGTGGCTACTCGCGTCGTCAGCACTTCATGCGGCACGAACGGGTACTACTTTCCGGATGACCCTCGTACTTTCCGCATAATGAATATTTCTGTGCTTAAAACTACAGATACCTATAGGTTGCCTCTCTAACATCATAACCTAAGCCTTTTATTTCAGCAAAATCATTAAGAGGTCTTAAAATCATTTCATTTCCTTTAAAAAATGTCGTGTATTTTGTGAACTCATTTTATCCAGTTCATTTTTTCATGCCACAATATATAAATCAGATAGACAACTCAACATATCTACATGATATATCCAGTAAAATGCATTGTGTACAAGTTTGTACTAATTCCTCACTGCTATGTCCCATGAGGATACTCCACGCGTGTATGTCAATGAGCGCTGTGCTAAAAAAGTAGCGTTATTTTTCAAGATCTTTCACGGAAAATTGCATTAATTTACCTCTTTATTCGGATTAAAATTGCTCCTGGTTAGAAATTCAGTGCCCAAGTCGAGCACGCAAAGAGTAATTATCAGTGAAAATTACCAAATTGCGTATTACCAGTGTTGCCATTCTTTCATTTTCGTCAGTCTCTTTCACTCTCTGAAAAATTGTCCCTCTACAGGAATCGACTAATTAATACGAAAGAGCTCAATTCGACAAAACCCCAAACTTGATATAAAATCAAATCTTAAACATCAATCCTCTACCTTAAATCTATAATAAAACTACATTCAATAATTACAAAAACTGCAGCCTAAAATAGATAGAAATGTCAATTCGTATCAGTCAATACTAAAATTAGAGAATAGAAATGGATATTTTGAAACATCATACAAAGCTGAAAGAATGTTCCAACTTTCTTAAATGAAGTTGTAATTTAAGGTTAATTTCCTGTGTTAGATATATACGTGGGTGTTCTGAAAAGTTTCCGACTCAAAAATTTTCAGAAAAAATGTCTTGCATATTTGTCGGGTCGGAAACTTTTCAGCTCAGCCTTGTTTGTGCACAATTTAGGAATAGTCTATTTCGGAAATATCATATTTAAAAACAATGAGTTTAGTTGTGTTCAAAGGCACCTTACTCGTGTGGGCAACTGTTGCCTTAGTTGGCACGTGTGAGATACAACTGATTAGTAGTATTTCGAACACCAAAGCTCAAAATTTATTGAGATTTGATGAGTAGCCTGACTCATTCAATTTTAGTTGCTACTTGAAACTTAGAAAAAGGAGTTGTTTCTGAATTACATTCTTCGCTGATGTTGTACAGCTATTAACTCGCCTCTCCGTTCTGAGCAGCCAAGCAACTTGAGTAAAATCTTTCTCGAAAACTGTTTTCTTTAAGTAAACCTAAACTCGAATTAAACCCTATAATAAAAAATATTCTGGACGAATAATTATATTTTATATAAACCCCTGCTGAAGAAAAAATATGAAAGACGAAAGCATTCACACAAACAATGTGAATATACATTGATTCGTATGTTAAGCGCAACATGTTGCATCACAAAGTATGTAACTCCTTATGCTTATCAAAGTATGTAATTTTTATGCATACTCTTTATTCATGCATTGACTTTCATTAGAGACATGCTGCTGAGCCACTGGAATATTGTAAGTAAAGTCAAACAAATCCATAATAACTCCGAACACAGAGGGTTAAAAATATTTGTTAAGGTAAATAATAAAGAATATAATTCATAGATATTGTAGTCTATACGTGTGTTCACTGCATGATAAAAATGTCCCAATTAAACAAATCATTGAGGATTCTCTAGTCAACACGTCAAATATCTTTGAAAAAATACTATTTGAACTCGCAGAAATATGACGACATCCAATGTTTGATCTTCAATAGAAGCATAGGCGTGAGCATATTTTTCTCAATTTGAGTCAATCGAGTACATTTTATTGTAATTTTATCACTTTATCCATCAAGGTCAATAATAGCCAGTTCCCGTGTGTTCTTGTCGCAAGCCACCAATTTCCCCTAAGGTTGCGAAACAAAACCTTTTCCCATGAGGACGTCACCCCTCCGAATATTTTTCCAAATGAAGAGGTGGCCTCGGTGGACATCAGCTTGTAAGGAATCCATCATCAGTGAGCGAGCGCCTTCTGCTAATTGGATTTCTAATTCTTCCTCTTCCCAGCCTCTCGTAACCTTAGCACCATTGCCCCACCTTCCTCCATCCAACTCTCTTTTTCCACGAAGGATGGAGCAAGAGCATCTCTCACCGCCACTTGAACATCCTGCTCTTCCTCTTGCCCCACCCGCAATTCCCTCTCCCCCCCTTCCCCCATGCCACCCACGCTCTCATCCCTCGCTCTTTTTATCCTCCCTCTCTTTTTCATTCTTCCGTCATCTTACCACCTCGTTACGTCAGTGCCCATCAAACACCCAACCCCCGCCTATGGCCCCACATCCCACCAGCCCCTTGACAACCAACAACTAACACGGCCTCCCCTCTTTTCCTTTCCGGACGAACACTAGTCTCCCAGCGTGGATTTCACATGCGCACTCACACACACGCACACACGAGGTCACCCCTTTCTACCCCACCTCAAACCGTCGCGCCACCTACGATACGTGAATAAGCCTACCACTCTGCTCCGCATGCTATAAAAAGAACATCCATTCCGCCATTCCTATCGCTCATTCCTCTACCTCTATCCACTCCTCCCCTCTCCCCCTTTGGGGTGCTCTTAACACCCCGCCACAGTCTCGACTTCACTTCCTTTTAATTCGAGTGCGTTTTCCCTCTTCCCCCTCCGTCTCTTAGTCTCTCCCAGGCCCCCACCCTACACCTTCGCAAACACCCCCGCCTCCTCCCCCCAATGGTCCCCCTCCTCCTCCAGCCCCGTGGTTCTCCTTCGCACAACCCAATGCCTTATTCTCCCTCCCCCATCCACCTCCCCCGGCCATCAACCGAGGCTTCCAGTCAGTTTGACAGTGGCGTTGCTAGGTAACGCCACCTAAGGCTTGGATATGATTGGTCGCTTCTCCGTAGGGCCGACGTGGAGTGGGGAAGTGTTAGGTTGGCAGCGGGAGCGTCGGGGTAAGCGGGAGGGTGGTGGGGTGACGGAGGGGTGTTTTCTTCGCTCGGGTGAGCGAGGGTGCGTGCAGTGAAGGGAGCGCTGCTGCCGCCTTATGTCGCGCGATGGCGGATGGGGAGACTTCTTAAGTGAAAAACCTTCTAATTTTGCACCAAGGATTACTCAATGAAATTAAGGATTGCAATTGTTAAATGATTTCATTCTGAACAGTTTTCAAAAGAATATGAGTCGAACTCCAGGGAATACTGAAAAATTTTTAGTTTGATATAAAAGGATCCAGTACCATATGTAATTCAATTAATTTCGTATTATAAAATTAATGCTCTTTGACGAGGCTATTAGTACTATAAAATAGAAAAAATTCTTTTTCTTATGGCTCGTGCTTTAAGTCACGGTTTGAACATTAATCTGAAACATTCTGGCTATTTTTGACAAAGAAAAATTAGTCATAATTATTGTACCCCTTCATCCGGTAACATGAAGTAAAAATATACTTAACAGTCAATACCTACTCTTCAAAAGTATTTAAAAATTAATTTACAATCGCACTAAAATAAAAATTAATTTACAAAATTAATTTATACTATAAATTATATCTAATTTTCTTTACAAGATATCTTCTCCATGTTTTTAATATTTCACTTTCAATTCATCAAACATATGAACAAATTATCTAATAATGCTGTTCCTCAGGTACCTAAACATCTTTACATCATTCCATTACAGCACAATTGCTACTCCAAAACTCTAAAACTATTTATAGGTAGCTTCAATAGCTTTTTATCTCTCTCATGTAAGACAAAATTGTAATCACGTACAACCTGTTAACTGTTCAAAGAGCAAACTTACAGGGTTTCAATGGATACGCAATTCCATAAACCATCAATTAATAAAATATTACTCAAAGCCAATTTCCATTCACGATTGTGTTCCAAACATAACGAACTAATCAACTGCAATGTCTTTCAGTAGTGCAAATCTGTAATTGCTTTGATGAGTAATATGTCCAGCATGTTTCCCTTTCCGAAAAAGCTGTTTGAGATTATCTTTATCGCTTCGATAGGATCTGACTTTAATACCTTGACCGACTAGGCTAGGCTATTGAGTAACGAGCCCACCTGCTAGCCCAAAGTTCGTGGGTTTGAGCCCTGCCTCGACGTTGTCTCGATGATCGTTAACTCTCATGAATTTGGTTATAAAAATAGACAAGGTCGTTGATGGTTTGTCAGAAAACCATGTGCTTCCGGGCCATCAGAAGGGTCCGCAAGGCAATACACTAATTTTTGTCTTCAAAGCGTACTTCTAATTCACTTAAATATTGGATTGATATAACTAACATTTACTGATCACAAATAAGTCGGTCAGAACATCATATTTATCTATCTATTGACCTAATTGGGCAAGATTGAGACTAATAGTCCCTTCTACCATCAACCCTTAGACATGACATTGAAGACAATTATATATATCCAAGCCCTAGGTTGATAAAAATCCACCTAGGTGGGAATCGAACCCGCGACCTCTGGGTTGTCATGCGAGGACGTTATCCCGCAGCCTTACAATATACAGTGATGGGTGAAAGAGGCACCAGGTCTGTGTACCTACCAACGGCTGTGCATGTGACTAAATTATCTAGAGTGCTTCATTTGTTTCCCACGCTATCCGAGGAGAACGCCGTTTTTCCCTACTATGACACTTGATACCTGAGTATATAGTATCCAAGTCAACCACGAAATCATTTCCATTTTCCATCTCTCCGGCACGGCGGACGCAACACGCTGACGCCTCGATCAGAAAAATAAGAGGACACAACCGAGTCAATCCACAATCGCTTCGTCAACAACCAAAGGATTGATGGCAAACAACTTCATTCCAATCATGAAATATTGGGAAATAACTTGGGTTCGAAGCGTGGAAAATTTTCTCAAGGCGTAGGAAAAACTTCTATCCTTAAAGCCAGCCGATAAGGGTACTTATTGAACTTTTGAAGTCAGTGTTCGTACAGCAACCTTTCTACGATTATCATGATGAAAAACTGGTGAAATCATTTCGCTTCCAAGAGTGGTTCGAAAACACTATAGGGAAGGCAGATATGAACGAAAGTAACATGAGAACATGATGATGACCTACGATGACAATGAATGAAATCTTGTGGACAAGGAAAAACAAAAAGAGTAATAAAACTCATTCAAAGATTAATAAGGTACCTCTTTACTACTTTTAATGAATTCCATACTATATTTAATTAATCACAGACTTTATTAATAGATAGTAATGGGTGCCAACTTAACCAACCATATACACGGTGGTTAGATAGGTACTCATTTTTGGCATGTCGTGCCATTTGGGGCCACCGCCCGGCACAAATTACAAAAATTCTGTACAAAATTGCAAGGACCTTCTTCGGCTACCTTTGAATATCTTATGATTCCACTATAAATAGTAAAGGTTAGTAAATAGTAAATGTTTTTTGAAGATATAAGTGTCTGATTGAAGCAATATCACTTTAAAATATTTAAGAATATTCTTCGATCCCTAAATTTATTTTGAAATGTTCCGATTCAGATACCGAAAAACGGTCATTCAGTTATTCATTGAAATATACAGTACATTTTGACGGAAGACCTCTTACGGCATATCTCAGAAGTACTTGTAAATATATCACCAACGGACGCAGTTATTTGAAATAGCAACTCTTTTAAAAAATTAAAACATTTTACATAAAAAGTTTCATGAAATCTTTTCAAACCGGTAAAAATACTTGCATAAATTATCCCAAATAACAAATGTTTTAAGTAATTACATTTCGTCAAAATTTATCTCTTCATGGGATATGAACTTATATGCTTAATTTGTTGAATCACTTTTTGGTCCATCTTAATTTTGAAGAAACATATCAATTTTGCACATCCAGTAACAAGATATTAGTGACAAATATGCACGTAAAATGTCTCTAAAGAAAATTGTAGAAAGATATCATTTCCTTCCATGGGAGCCTCAAAATTCTGGAAGACCTATCGATATGCTCAAAAGGATTGAGCTTCAAAAAATGCAAAATATTAAGAAATAAGGTATTTCATAGCGATTTCTTCTAATGAGCTTATTCATCAACTTATTTGTCCTCTACTTTCCTTCTGTCTCTCCTCCGCCTAGTTGAATTTCTTTCGTCCTCCTCTACTCTCCTCTTAACTCTTGAACTCTTCGTTCGCCCCACCTCCTCTATCCAATTCTCCCTTCCTTCCCTTCTATTTCCTCTTCCACAACACCACGCCCCACCACCCGTTCCCCTTCCCAACATACAGCCTCCCGCCGGGATCCCTATCTACACCAAGGCGACGCAAGACCCCGGGCGTACACATCATTATTCATCGCTTTTCTCCCCCAACTCCCCGCGATCCCCCCCTCTCCCGACATCTCCTCCCGAGCGCTTTTTCTTCCCACCCCCCTGGCTACCCTATTCAGAAGGACCCCCGGACACTGCATCACACCATTCCCTGTCCCCCTTTAAACGCCATCCTCTCTAGAAGACCCCACCCACAACCTCTCAAAGCATCCTTCTCCTCCCTCCGCGACCTTCCCCGAAAATCTTGCCAGTCCTCTCTCTCTCTCACCCTCTAGATCTCACAGCCTATCCGCGCACAATGCCCTTGTTCCTCCCCCGCCCCTTTGTGCTCCACATCTCCCTCCACACCGCCTTTCCTCCCCTTTTACCACATCCCGGGGTCGGGCGGCGGGTGGGAGGCGCGGGACGGGAGCTAGGGTGGATGAAGGCCCCACCACCAACAGAGGACGAGTCATCATCTCGCGCGTCCTAACTCACCAGCTTGTTCTGCGCCTCGCACTAACATGCTGCTTCTGAAGGGAAGTCTCTTCATGATCATCTTTCAACTCAAAAGCCTTCAGGGTAAAACACGAGACTTTCTACGAATTAAAAATATCCGTCAGTCAAAATCTTTCATACTGTTAAAATTAGTCTACTATATTCTTTTTTTTTTCGATTTGGAAAGAATTGATTTTCTTATCTCTCTTTTCTTCCTTCTCCTCAAATTACTTAAAACATAGTTTATATTTTCGAAATTCGAAACAAAACAAGTTTGCGCGCGTCAACATTTGCGATATGATACAATACTTGTCTATCGTTTTAATCATTTTTCGTGACAAACAATTCCTAAAACATAATAATATTAATGATTTAATAAGCTGATGTTATATCATCTACCGCCTCAATCCTTATAAAATTTCTCTTCCAAGCTTCAAGTCTGAATCTCGGAGTTTCAAAGAGAACAGTTCTAATACCAGTAAATATCGATATTCGGTGTGGAATTATCAGACGAGATTAGATGAGAGCATATTATTTGAACTTTGTCTTAAATCTACTTATTTCAGAGAGTAAAATGGTATTTCCATGGCGTGACATATTGAGAATGGGTCTTTTTCTTTGAATAATGTCTATGCAAATGCACAGGGAAATTTTCATTGAGCACTTGTGTTGCCTTTTATTTCATCCAGGTCCATTCATCTAATTTTAGAATAGCCGTTGGACTCTTTGGTCCTCGAGTACAGAGAAGATTGGAAATGTTGAAACTATTTGAAACGGAAAAAGGTAAGTAGGTGTATATGGTGAAAGAGGATGAAGCCAGAGGAACAGCACCGCCGAGGCAAGAGGAGCCATTAGTGGGGCGTGGCAGGCACCGATCGTGCCACACCGCCAACGGGCGTGGTACTTAACGGGCGGTGGTATTGAAGGCATGAAGGGAGAGTGAGGAGGTGAGGAGAAAGCCGCCCTCTACGAGGCCACCGTGGGGAGGAGAGCCGTGGTAGCGCCGGGTGGCGTCCCACCAGCACCGGACACACCGTGGAAGTTGTCGATGGGTTCCTTCTCTTACTCCTTACTTCTCTTACTACATTTTTATTCAACAGACCATTTGAAAGTACACTAACAGAACCTCAGGGCCTTACAGGATGGAGATAAGTAAACGGAAATCACGAAATAAACTCTCGTCCACCTTGCACTGTACGTATAAGGACAGTAGGAAGGATGCAAACGACAGGATTAGGGAAGGAATTGCATGTCGAGAGATTCCGACATTTAAAGAAGGAAATTAAGCTGGTAAATGCAAAGTATAAATGATACAAAACGATGGAGGTACCACATCCGGAATTCTCAAATCACCTAGAGATAGAACCGGCGAGAAGTAGCGACCGTACATTCTCGTTAAAATTAACTTTGATTTCTAGTGCATCCACCTCGATGTTCTTTTTGCCTCCCGTCTTGCAGCATATTTTTTCACCATTATAAACGTATCACAATGTTACATGGTGTGCCCAAAGGATTTACCAAAACTTTTCATAGGGAAGACCGTTTTATAGGGCCGCGGTGACGCGCAATGATGTACGTAGAAGATAGAGGCCGGCAGCCAGGAAGCAAGCACGACTACTGCCCCCGGCCAGCGATAGCGCAAACCTAGAAAGCCCCCGAAGAGCATGAACTCAGACCACTTAGTGCGGAAGAAGATCGTGGAAACAGATCAAATACAAAATGGAAGGATATGGAAGGAAGATTTTATTTGATATTCGTGTCACGAGCTGAGGAGGTGTTAGGAGATGAGATGGTAATATAAGACCGAGGAAGAGGTTAAATGCAAGGTGTTTGTTTTCGCTTCTCGGTAAAGAGGGTTGCGACTGATGCCCATGATTTACCACTCTTATTGACACAAAAAGCTGATTTTATGATTTGGGATAATTTCCTTTGTGAATAAACTAGTTCAGGATAATCTCCATGATTTCTCATTTATGCAGTCTTGTCTAGTTGACATATGTTAAGTTAAATTAAACAAATTATGGAAATCATTAGGTACTGACTATCATGCGTTTTTTCACTTGTATACTTCAGTATGATAACATGTGAGGCAACGTAGGTTTAATCTCATAAACAGCTTAAAACCCAAACCTAAGAACCTTGACCTAGAATGCAACTGTATTGTTTGCAAAGCTACCCCGGAATGTAATTGGTCTGAGAATTATTTCTTCTACTAATTATCCACAAGTAAACAGAGCTATTATTATAGAAATGGGATATTACCTAAAATGTTTAAAATCTGAAGTAAACGTTTGTCTCCAGTTTTAGTATTATGCTAAAATCGTGATTTTAAATAACTTTTCTAAAAGGCTCAACCCTTTCTATTTGTCACAGTCCTCATTACCGAGCGAAAATGCACATAATATATAATTAATACACATAATATAATATTACCTCATGCTAAGATTAACAATGATCGAGAGTAAAAATGTATGAAGTGTTTAGTATGGTAAATTTAAAATATCATGGGGCAGTAATAAGCACTGGCTTTCGATAATCAATAATCTACATTAACGTAATTAAGACTTAATAGAATACATTTTTAAATATATTTATTTAACGCCCAAGTATTAGCTCAAATTAATAGGATGTCATCCGATATGATATGGCATAATTTATGGTTCAAAATTAATTTCATTCTCTGAGAGCGGAAGATTAAATGTTGAATGAAAAATTCGTTTTTTCTTTCAAACACTGAAGTATTTATAAAATAATTGTAGAAAAATGTCACCAAATTGGAAATTTCTCAATTAAAATTTTTTCTGGGAATTTATGATAGTTAAAAATATCTTTTTGAACTAGAAAGAAAACCGTTAAAAAAAACAAATTGTTTACCCTCCAAGACTGAAGGTGACAAGATTTTTTTAACCTTAGCCGTGCTAAAAATCTGTTTAAATAGTGTAACTCGCCGAGTATTGTATTTTATTTTTCTCTATGGAAAATTCTGTTCTATGGAATAACGTTTTTGACTGAGTTTGGTGTGTGGTCTATTTAGAGTTTATTGTAAGAAAACGTTTTCATTTCTGGCTTCGATAATTACAAGCAATGCCAACTTTAGAAGAATAAGATTAATTTTTTAATAGTAAAAATAAAATGACACCTGAAAGGTGGAACGTGGAAATGAAGATAAGTATTCCTTTATTAATCTCAAAAAGATTTTAGAAACGAAAAATGAATTTAGTAATTATAAATAAGCATGTAAGTACTAAAAGTGGTGACTGATAAAGAGTTTAAAAAGTCGTTTTCCGGTATCATTGTTGTCTGTTGCTGTCAGTGATTCTTTTAATGTATTTTACGTACCCAGTCTTTTTGTTCACAATATCGATTAATATAACTTTGCCAATATTTTCTTTTTCTTCGAAGTTCACGTGAATCCACTGAACAAAGAATAAGTCAAAAAACAGCATAGGTTTTCACATAAGACAATGTAGCAAAATCTGGGACCATGAGATTACTCAATATCTGGAGCAGATAGTTTAATTTGAAGCTGAGAGTGAAATTGTAACGGAATTGAAGATCTTGCAACATAGAAGAGTCGACCGGAAGGCGGCAGCGAAAGTCACACGGGTACACGACTAATTTGGAAGGAATGGAAACGTGAAGGTGAGTAAAAAACGCAGAAAGAAGCAGAGCGGTATAGCAACTGGAAAGAGGGGTTAGTGGAAGGCCAAAGGGTTGGGAGGAGGAAATATCGGATATGGAAGGAGAACGGGATGCGGATGGAGAGGAGAACTCTCATGTATAATTTATAAGAAGGGCCGAGGCGGAGTCTACGTTTCTACGCCACCTAAGCTCTGCTTCGAATTCTTGCCCACCTTTATTCCACCCTTAACCTTTATCTCAATCGTCTACCCACTCCCCGTCTTTGTTTTTCACCTCCGCCCCAATTCATCCCCCTTTCTCTTCTTCTCTCCATATACTTCTTTCCATCCATCCCTTCCTGGCATTCCCCAACCCACCCATCTTCCTCTTTGGGTTTCTCTCGCAGAACAACTTGCCTTTAATATGCAAATCAACCTGGAATATTCATGGTGAGGATGTGAATATTTAGTTATTGCTTCTACAACACACAATATCTATTTTTTCGTTTAAATTAGAAATTCTTCAGAAAATTGATTTTGCACCGAGAACCAACAGTTTAGACCCTAAATGCGACTGACCTATGACAATACGATAATAAAAAATGTAAATAGGTTTACTAAGCCTGTCATTCAGGTTTTAAAAAAATACCAATAATAAGATAGAAGTAGTGAAGTAAGGTTCTCAAATGTAGTATGTGGTGCCTATGCCATTTTAGTCAGGTCATTTACATGTTTATACATCACCGTTGTCACACTAAAAATATTAATATTCTTTTCTCTGTGTTATTTGCTAATTCATTTCAAGAATTCCTAACTAACGTTCTTGAAAATAACCGAAGTAATCCGTTTTCTAAGTCAGGGTTACACTTGGTAAAAATTTGGAATCTACACTCTGGGTATGATCGAGTCGTTTCTATATTTTACATCTTAATTTAGATCGTAGATATTAACGCCTCATTGCCAACAGATATAGATATTGCGATGTTTTAAACGGGGTAATAGTAAAGATATGTAAAAAATAAATATTAACTAAGTTAATAAGTTGCCGAACTTATTAACTTAGTTAAGTTAAACTGAAATGATTATTAAAATAATCATTTCAGCACACATTTGGAAGAAATCATATACTGACAAAGAAATCAATTATTCAATTTAAATAAATTTATCGTAGAAAACAATTGAATGAATTGAAAAAACAAAAGAACTTCAAAACTCATATTTTTTTCAAAACTATCCTCAGAGGTAATTACTCTGATGGGGTGGTTGTTGTTCTAATTGACGTTAAAAACTCTGCTTGGAATCGACTTTCAGTAATTGTATCGGAATTTAAAGCCATGAGTGACTACGTGAAACTACGTCCTCCACTACAGTGAAAAAATACTTCATTAATGATATTACATATTTTTAGGAATCCTGTGTTCAAAATACTAAGTATTGGAGTTCATTGTATATTGTTACACATTATTGCGAAATATTCAAAGACGAAGTTAAAAGAGTTTGGAATGAATACGCATATTATCATTGAGACAATCGAGGAAAAAATTACTGGTTAGTAGTTCTGGCATAATGATACGACATGCGAAATTTATTATTATTAAAGATGATAACATTCTCTAGGTCGTCAGACAATTTAAACATCCGAACGGTATCCAAACTGAAAATTAAAAATTATGTTTGTTTACAATGTACGTTTTAAATATTATATATAACGTGAAAAAATAGGGCATTATACATATATTTATTTCCATACACATACCCAATGAACATATTCTGAGCTTTTACTACAAATCCTAATTTATTGCTTCTATTTTAATAACAATAAAAAAGTTTATGCACAATCTCACACTATTTAGATTTTTTGAAATCCCAATCACATTAACCGGGCGAGTTATTTTAGAAGATCAATTAAGCTTTGAGTTCATTCCCTATAGCTCAATTATACAACTAATCTGATATTAAGTCACACAATTGGTGCCTAGATACGGTCAAATAACTTCTATTATTTTTCTCATTCATTCTTTTGACTTATGTTCCCTCCTATTTCCGTTTCCCCTTTCCCATAAAACTATAAAACTAAAGTCGGGCTCCCACCTGCTCACACCCTCTTCTGTATACATCCCTATACTTCCCCGTATCTATCCATCAACATCAAATCCATTTAAACTTCTGATCGCCGCTCTCCCTTAACGGACACAACTTCAAACAATGAAGGAGGTAATCAATTAGGTGATCGCTCTCATTCGTTCATCCCACCAGCTTCGGTCACGTTTCCTACCTTTGCTCCTCCATTACGCTCCGAACATAAAAGCTAACCTAGGGAAGCTCAGTTTTTCTCATCAGTTAGAACCGCCAAAGAGCTATTAGTCCGATCGATCGTATATCTATTGGTTTTACAAACGAGCTTGAATGCGCTTAATTCTAGTGTCCAGAGGGGGGCCTGGTAATGTTATTTAAATACGATGCTTTCTTAAGCATACTATTTAAACGATATAGGTCGACGTTTCCGGTTGAGCTTTTGTAATGTTTTCCACCTGAGATGCACAACTAAAAAGAATCGTAAGTTTTCATATGACGTTCAAGTATTAACTCAATTAGAATTGCAAGGAGATAAATGTGATGCGTTCCGAAAATTTTAAGTACATGCCATTTTTTTATGTAAAACGTTGATGTTCTACATAATAAGCAATGCAGATGTCATCTATATATTCAGATCAGATTAGCTTAATTAAATATCGTACAAAAACTTTCATTTTAGAGTAAGTAGAAAGTACTGTACCACTTTATCACGAAGTATCCGTACGTAGCGAAGCATTTAAAGGTTGACTCCATTTTAATTCTCTTAATAAGAGGTTATAAAATATTATAGTCTCTCCTTTGTTAAATAGTCAATCTTTACTTGCAAATCACGGATTCAATAAACACCTATCCGTAATAAATACCTTGAAAATGAGTTTGGCCCATAATTTACGAACCTGAAAATTACATTATATTAAGGAATATGAGAAAATCTAATAATTCCAATGACAGATAACAACGTGTTTTTGGATTATATTCACCAAATCCATGAAAAAGAGCAATGGCGTTATAAATTAGAATAAGTTACATCAGGCGATAAGACTTAACAAATGATCTTTTAATAATTCTATTATAATAATATCTCTTTTTTGTAATAGGGTGAGCAATTCTCATCATTAATGATGGGAGAAAATCTTCGTAGAGGTAGTAATCATGGATATTAAATGCACTCTCAGATGGAATCTCGAACTGTTTTAATGGATTAAGAATATGAAAGGTGCTATAAATATTGTTTGAACCGGAATACCCATGTCTAATGCAGGGTAACACCAGGCACCCTTCGAGGACTCCCGAGATTAATTGCGTCGCTCACCTCTGGTCTTTTATGCCTCTCTCACTTTCTATCTCTCTGCCCCTCTCTCATTCTCTCTCACTTCAGATCGGAACGTGAATGGTAATTATGAAGCTAGGAGCGAGACAGCGCGGCGGTATTCCAGCGAGCGTGTAGGAAAAAACAAAATAGAGAGCCAAGGCATTAATACTAATGAATAAAATAACAAATGAGAATCAAGATGGATAGGGTTTATACGAAAGTCTTCCGACAAGCGGAAACAGCATTATGGTCGATGACCAAATTATATATTTGCTCGTCATTACAATAAGAAAAGGGTGAGGAAATGGAGGAAAAAACATGAAAAATGCATTGTTAGGGAGATCCAGCGAGGTCATCCAACCGGCGGAACAGCTGAACTATGGGAAATCTTCCTGCTTTACCCAAACCAATTTTCTCGTTTTCTCATTCTTGTTTCCTCTCTCTCTTTCTCTTCATCGCCTTCTATTTTCAAATTACCTATTGCTCCTAAAACTTCCTTTATTAGACAGACATTCACAGTTATGTACTGACACTATAAAAATGACATGTATTGAGTGTAACTTCCATCGGGATTTCTGTGCCAAGCATTCACTCAATGGTTTAATGATAATTAAAGTGATGAGATGTATCTGGGATGTTAGGATCATTAGTATAATTTTTATACTTTTGCCTCCTCGGTCATTAATAATAAAGTTAATGGGATTATCTAGACAGAATATAAGAAGGAAATTTGATCTCAGGTAAAGTCATTTAACACGTGTTGGTAATTATATGCGAGAATGAATGCTATGTTGCTAAGATTTGACTTTTCTAGAATAGCGTTGACGGTGCAATTCCATTTCAGCAATCAGAGAGGCTTTGATACGTCACTGCAACTAATCGCAGTCATGAAGTGAAGAAGTGAACACGTATTAATGTATGTAATGTATGAACACGTATTCTGAATGGAAAAGAAAAATGCGTGTATCGGACACTAGTAAAGATAAAGGTATTTATACTAAGCCTGCGGCAAAATTGTTTGTACTTCTAATTTTATGGTAGCTACATGAAAGTTTCCCGAAAACTTTTATCAAACCAAGTGCTAAATTTATAAATTAAAATAATTATCTCAATGAAATACAGTAACTAAATAACAGTATAAGTGACCAACAATAATTCATAAATGTGCATTTCGAAATAACATAAAAAAATATTGGTTCCGTGACGAGAACATCTGACTATGGAACAAAGGGTCCGTAGCTCAAATCCAGTGGGAACTGCAGATCACAACATTCGATAAAAAAATAGTGTTCTTTGAATAGCAAAATATTTTTGGGGAACCGCAAACCCAAAGGGAACTGATTCACTTTCCCTAAATGCACGAATATCACACGCCGCTTAAGTTCCAGGTGTTCTCTAATTTCGCGTATTGAATCTTCCTTCAGGTTAAAGAGATTTGTGCGCTAAAGAAGATATAAAACTTTAGTATTCCATAGTATATCTTTTAAACCCTTCTGCCATTTCTGTTGTTCTCAAAAAGGTTGAATTTTGAATAACAGGTGAACCCGACGATTGTTACTTTGCACAAGTGGAGTTCCTGTGACCAGAGGCCGAACCATATCAGGCAATGCCTGTGCAAAAAAATTTTTTAAACTAAGACCGCTCATCGCATTTAGAGATACTAGCGACGTATTCGATTCGTTGCCATCACGAATGCCAATATACCCAGGCTATCACGTGCGTCTCACACCTCCACTAGCTTCTCCTCCGAACATGGCGACTGTCAAACTGGGCGCCGCCCTCCCATCTCCCTCTCCCTCTGTTCACCCCGCCTTTTCCGCTACCCCCCTTTCCCGCCCCCGTTAATTACGGGTCAGTCACTCCCACGCCCCCCGCGCTGCTTCCACCGCCCTATATGACACGCCCCCTTCTTCCGACTTCTCCTCTGCAGCCCCTGGCGGAGGCAAGGGCAACTCACGAACACCTGGCGTGAAACAGAGTGAAACTATCCGTGTCTCTTTTTCTCCTTTCACCTCTATTTCCCTGTCACACACAAACACCAAACCGAACTGATATCCCTTTCGCCGCTTCTAATACGTGCGAAGAGGTAGGGGTTCCGAGCGCCCCAGGGCGAGGATTTGGGCAGACGGGTTTCTTAGGTCCCGATCGATGTAAAATAATAGTGACTGTCGATGCATTATTTATTTCGGTGCGGCGAAAATGAGCCTCATTGCCTCTGGGAGTCCAGACGCTTTATTTAGCGACAGACATTCGGTCTAAGCCTTCAATAGAGCAGACCTTTGAAGGCGATAAAATTATGAACAAAGGCCATTTTTTCGAATAGCTATTTCATAATAACCGGTTTAGCCACCAATAATTTATCTTAAGGTAAGACCCAGGGACTTATCCATGAGTTGATATGTTCATTCATATGGCCGAAGACTCTCTCTGACTCCGTAATCAATTATTCTGCATGAAGAAGTACAATTGCGATAGAGATTTTAAATCTTCCTAGTTCATCAATATAATATTATAATCAAATTAATATTATGAAAACATGTGTGGTTTGAAATAAGTTAGATTAAAATTTTCAAAATAAACTAAATGGAATGCGAATGACGTACGAATTCCATGAAAACAACTTATCAAAATCTTGACTAGATATAGACAACGATTATTAGAATCACTATGAAATGTGCTTCTATGTTGTAAGTTGCCCAACTGCCGCAATATGGCTGGTATACTCTGTTTAAAATACTTGAAAATTTTGAAAATAGATATAGATCTGGTCCATTGTTTACGGAGTCAATTAGAATTATGGCACTAGGAGCCCAGACGCTTAAAGAACCGCAATATTTCATAATCAGAAAATATTCGCATGGAATGAAATCACACATTTCCTGGGTGCATGCGCTTAAAACCAATCGAAGCAATAACGATAATTTTTATTTGGTAGCAAAGGAATAAATTTAAAAACAGCGAGGAAAGACATTATTTGTAGCTATTCAAACTCACCAAAAGTTCTGTGATTTGTAACACGTGACTTCTTGAAATAGTTACTTAAAATAAGGCTTCAATCCGTATTAAACATAACATCCTAGGAGGGATTCGACCCGAGAAATTGATCTATGTGTAATACATGAACAGATTAGTCTAACTATACCTAGAATTAGTGAACGAGGTGTACAAGGGTCTATCGATGGAGAATAGTGGGGCGCTTACGTGTTTACTATTTCCTATTACACCGCCTAAATGAAAATAATGACACAAAATCCACCAGGATTTTCCCTATTGATTATTTCTTTTGCCTTTCCTTCATAATCATGCTTAGAATATTTTCCTTTCTTTGATGTGCATACATACCACACTACTTACTATGTGCTGAATCCTCCAAGCAGGTAAGAAATAATCCGATTCTTACTCAATACTTAGTCTTCATGTAACAGAATTGTTCAAAATAATCTTAGTACAGTTTTATAGTGAAGAAAGAAATCGCTATGGTTTAGTCCCATTACATTTACTTATACTGACTAATTTTAAAAAATTTTTAATTTGAATGCGACTTTAATAATTCAGCCTAATTGCGCAGATTGGGAATTGTCTGATAATAATATTATTGTTTGCTTGATTTGATTAACTACATCATTCATTACAACCCCCCATCATTCTAAATAAATTTTCGACTCAGGTGAAAAGAATTTTCCCCTATTACTACACCTGTGTTTTGGCGAGCACTACGACATACTTTGGCATGCCAATGACTTTAAACAATGACGATAACAATCATCATGGGTAAAATCCATCCAGGAATGAAGGATAATAGTCCGAAAAGACAAGAGGAAAATAAAATGGAGATCAAAAAGAAAGGATAGAAAATATATATGCATACATCTTACTTCGAAGAAATAAGATAAAGATAAGAAGACAAAATATAATTTATTCCTCTACCTCACTTATCTTAATGAAGCGAAATTGGGGGCTGCTGTTATGAGAGTAGATATATATGAGTGATATTTGCTGAATCGCTAATTTTTCCCAGGCACTAGCGATTAGGAATATTCTGATATTTCTCCGATTACGAAATTGCCCGTCTTTATAGGACGATGAAGGTTAAGAAGGAGAACACAGAGCGAGGTTCGGGATAACTTAATCACGATAAAAGAGTTACGTTGCCTTGGAAAGAAGAATAATGAGAAGAATTACATTACGACAAAAAATTACATCGGTTAGTAATGTAACTTCCATCACTTTCTCACATACCAGTTACGACAAATTATGACTTTTTTTCATAAACCTAATGTTTTTAAATTTTCATTATGCATATGTACCGTTCTCTATCTCTTATGCATAAGTGTCCGTTACTATCACGCTACATCTTGCATGATAAATATGCCGGCAGAAAAATCACTCCGAGGGGATTGCAGTGCAGTAGCTATATAATGAATTATTGAGCAGACCACCGTCAAATTTAAATTAAGAATCAGGATTAGCCATTTCGGTTCTCCAGTTACATCAACGTAATATGTCAATGCTTTTGTATCAAGTAGCGATTATAAATGAAAAAAGTATTTCCGAATGATTCCTGGTTTTCAAATGTAGTGCCGATAAATGTTTCGTAACTATTCCGCCGCTTAGTTGTTACACACACACGTACATACGAAGAAAACTAATGAAGGAAAGTAGACTCGCACTCACCATTTTTTAAACTCGTATTGGTGTTAAGATTTATCTATTATAAATAACCTTGCTTGAAATCGTATCTCGGGAAAGTTTGATAAAATTATGTTTTTTCAGTCGCAATAGGTTAAGTAGCCAAAGAAGCGCACGATTTAAAGTAGTATATGCTCATTTGAAGAAGATGTTGAAACGTACTTGCAAGTTGGGCACATTAACGAACCACCCCTCACTTTCTGAGTGAGATGCTGTTTCTTCACCAAACGTTTTCCAGTGAATTCTCGCAGGTATTGCTTTTGGACCTAAATTCTTCATTTGTTTTCACATTTTGCAACCATAAATTATTCTTTCCGCCAAAATACTGAAAAAATTTTCAAAAGTGCTACAAAATCTAACAACGCACAACTTGAATATACGATATCGGTACGAGTATAATACGAGTACTCTAGCCAATGCTCACAAACTTAACAATGTTGAGTTCTGCTCACTTAACTTATATAAATAAAAAATACGAGACCTTCTGATATCGACCTAAAGTATCCTTAACGCATTTCTTTCTTATGCTAGAAGTTACAGTGATAACGCTTAATCACTGAATCATTAAAGACCCACGAAGTTAAAAACAGTTTCATCAAAACATTTCTTGAATAATTATTATGCAAAGCTGTACAAAAACGACGATACCAAATCCATCCAAATATGACCTCTGTATTCTTATAGGTACTCAATATGTATTTAGTATCTGCCATAAAATAGTTCTGCTGAGCTAAACCCTAATCTGATAACTTCAAACCACGCGGTTGGAATTTAAAAAAAAATGAGAGATTGAATACTCGATGCGGCAGAAGCCCCGAGAAAATATCATCCAAGTTTTAATGAATAGATTGATGTCATAATTGTACATCATGAAGGTTGACTAAACCACTGCAATCTATCAGAACTAACGACTATTTAAAACAAGTACTAGCACAGTTATTGAAATAGTTGATATTAGACTATGCATATTTCCCAGAAAATACAATTATTAAGCCATTATACAGGTAATGCCACTTAATATTGGGAATTGATCGATATACTACCATTTATATAGCCAAAATTAAAATAAGTATTTAACTAACTAAAATGAAATAAATTTACGATAATTATCGGAAATTTGATACCGATTTTGTTAACAATCCTCTGATACGAAATCATTCAGTTTGTACTTATTAGCAGTGTGATGTGCTTCCTGTATTGTCGGATTTTTTCTCAGACAAATAACATAATTTCCGAATAAGTACATTATGAAACATAAAGGAACCTTTTCATTTGATAACTTTAACATGTATTTCAGTCATTTCATATATGTATTTACCGTTGAAAAAGTCAATATATTCGTATTTGATAAGCAACCTTTTAATGGAACTAAACTTATTTGCTGACTTAACAGCAATTTGTGTGCACACAAGCATTACTACATAATTTCCATGCAAAATAAATGTTTCAATATCAAAATTTTACTATACTAAACTTTTTTTTCCTATTTGCATGAGTTATCTATTAATTATCCAAAATTATCAGACACAAAATCTCTGTATCTTGTTTGAGATTCCCCATCTCTTCAACATACCCACAGGTTGCACGTAAAAATAAATCGACCTTGAGGTACGAAAGAAAGTGAAGTAAAATTCAAACAAACCAGAACCGAAATCAAAATCTCTGAAACCTCGGGTACGGTCACATAAATTAAGGCGCGAAAACATATGCGTGGTTCTCGCAGTGTCTGTCGGGAATAGGCCCCTACGGTGGAAGGGTCCCGAAAAAAGAACAAAACTGGAGAAATCTCCATCACCCTATTCCTCCACCTCCGCTGTGTTCGCCCGGGGAGATTTTTCAACTGACACAGAGATCGGATACTGCAGATAATCAAACTTTGAGCATCGTATGCATGTAAATCAATTCATCAATCAATTTGGTCTGTCCATCCACTCGGATCGAACTGGCCAAATAACGGGGTAATAAAATCGACGTTAATAGCGTGATGGGCCGTGTTATTGCTCGGTTTAAACGAAAGGGTTAACGTCGCATTACGCCACAAATCGTTCCGAGGTTATCAATTACCCTTTCAGAGAGTCATCCGTCAGCATTTTGATGATTGGCAAAAAGTCCGCGGAAACGACTTCAACCGAATGAACATATGAACCTCAATAACACGGAGAAACTGGTGGTAAGACATGCCATCACGATAAAATTAATATTCAACAACTGTAATCACGCCATGAAGAATAAGCATATATTGTACGTTTGATGCGCTTTTTGCATATATTAGTCAAATACATTATTATATACCATTCATCATCTATAGAGTACCTGTTCCATTGTTAAATATTATTAATGACCATTCCAAATTTGTGACGTTAAGGGTCATAGTTCATAGAATTTTTATTTTTTATCAATCTAAAAGATCAGGTTACAAATTATTTATCGTGCTATTCAACAGCCGTAATAGTAATGATTGTGAATAATTTTATTCCCAATCTCATTAAGAAGAGAGAGCTTAAATTTATAGGACAAAATATTCATCCATTGCCATACCCCAAATTAATTTTTATCGAGGTGTACTTGAAATCAAGAATCAAACTTTGGATATTTTTTATCCTTAGAATATTGGCCAAAAACAATACTATCAATTATAATATTTTCAACTGATCTCTTTTCGTCGCTAACACACGTTGTTAATGTTTTACAAATTTTTGTGTGCTTGTATTTTTTTCATTGTAATGAAATTTTGACGAGAGTTTTTTCTGATTATAAGGTGTATAAACCTTAGGGTCTTACATTATCCGTGCCTGCAGTAGATTCAATATATTAAAATAAATTAACAAAAAAGTAATTTGTTCATTTATACGATAGGTATAAAGATTCAAGGATGCTACAGGCGGAAAACGGAAAAGAAATGCTAAAGAAAAAGAAAAAAACAACTTCCACGTTCCTTCAGACGGTTGATTGCTAAATATCGTAGCTATTGGATCATGTTTCATCGTGATCGTGAAATCTTCCATTTCTTCCGCCTAATTCAAATTTTCGGAAACACTATAGCACCTGGTAGGTCCTCCCTTTTTCAGTTAATAGCGAGGAGCATTAGCTCTTTCGTTGCTTTCGTCCGTCTCCCTTCAAACGTACACCCCTCCCAATAGTAAGCATGCGGTTCCCAACCCTGGCGCTAAGGAACGCGAAAGGAAGCCAAGTCCCACTTGGTTGGACTCTTCATCCGCTACAAACATGAATTTTTAATGCCGAGAGATAAGATGCGAAATAATAATAAAAAATATTATAAACGGACGATACTAAACTGTAGGAGTGCCCTCCCTTCCAGTTTTTCGATTTTTATCTACACCCTGCATCATTTGGCTGCCCAATAATGGGCCATACTGGCCTTCCGTCTCCCTCCTCACACTCTAAACCTTCAAGAGAGCAGCACCCCACCCTTCCTACCGCCCCCAACCCCTTTCGCAACTCCCCATTCCCATACCCCCACCAACTATCCTTCTCCGATCACCCCCGGCTCTGCACCTCACACTCCTTAGACCTCCTATTCCTCCGAGCCCCCAAACACCTTCCGCCCGTCCGATGTCCATTAATTATCCCGCTGGGCTACGGCGCTTCCTCCTCCCGGGATTCGTTTTAATTAGCTAGGAAGGCTTGCGCGGAAAAACGAACCGTCACTCAAGGATAGTGGCTTTAGGGATGGGTTGATCGGAATAGGGCGGGGGGGTCTACGGTGGGTGGAGAAGTGGATGATGGGGGTAGCCTAGATCGCGCGAGCCCCCTGCTGAGGAGACAACAGAGGAAGGAAACCGTAGCGAGCGTAAGCATGTAATGGGATAGAAAGGGGATAATCCTAGTATTTACCGTGGAAAAAATATGCGGTTTATATTGTTGTTTGTACATTTATTTTATGTTAGATTATATGTGCATTTTAAAATTAACAGTTGGATGTGTGTGTGTTGGAGGTGAGAGAGAGAGAGTGGGTCGCGGTAGTCCAGGGGTAGAGCGTTGGAGTACTGACCAGAGGGTCCAGGTTCGATTTCCGGGTAAGCATCAGTGGGCACCTGCAGCTCCACCCATGCTATGTGATTTTTCGGGCACCAAATCTAACTGGGAACCCATAACCGGCACAGGGAAAGGAATTGACACCCCTACCCTACTGTGTGAATTTCACACGCCGTCGGTGTTAGTACTTAGTGAACTCTACCATCACCTACCAAACCGACCTTCGGGTCATTACTGTTTATGGTTTATTTTATATACATATATATATATATATATAGTTTTATATTTATATATTAAGGAAAACAAATGAGGAAGTACTGGAGATGGTGGGCGAGGAGAGGGGTTTGTAGAGAGAAATACTATGGAGGCAGGAAAAATGGATGAAAGGCGAATTCAACTGTAGTGGAATGTTGAAGAAGGTATTAGAGGGGAGAATGTTGGGCAAGCGAGGAAAGGGCAGGAACAGGATAGGGATGTTGGACGGGATGAAGGGAGGAAAGAAGTACACAGAGATGAAGAGGGACCTAATGTAGAGTAGGTTGCTGGATTGGGTTTTGTTTGGAGGAACGAAATATTTATTTGATAGTTGTGTCCATCCAAAAACCTATCTTAACCGGTAGATTACCTAAAAAATTCATATATTATATATATATTTTTTATATTATTGTCAATGTAATGCTCGTAATACTTTCGACCAATAGAAATATCCAGCACACCGTTTTTCCTGTTCCCTTCCTCAGACTCACCATTCACGCATCTAACCCTCTCCACTAAAGTAGTCAGATGAGAAAAGGAGCAGTTCCGAAACGGAAATAAGGAGGTGGGTGAGTGCTGAACCAAAGCACCTGCATCAGAACAGAAGCCAGAGCAGTAGACGTTTTGATGGGGAAGGGTGTCCAGAGAAAATGTAGTCCTACCAGTATTAGAGTTAACGGGTGTGGAAGGGAATTGTTCGAGAGGAATTTCTCCGACTATAAAAGTTGATCCCGAAAGATACGCATCGAAACCGTTTTCATTGACTGATACATTGTAGGCAATTTCAAATCGATGACGAATACAATACCCGCTCAGTACCGTGAATATACTCTATTGTAGCATTTGGTGCTAATAGAAGGTTGGTGACCGTGATCGATTTGTCTGGATGAGTATTCTGGAATAAGAAAACGCATTCCAGTATATCCGAAGTTAATGGAAAAACTAGTGCCGAATAAGTAAAGGTAAAGATATATTTAAATGCCATCGTATTAATTAAGAGAAATTGCTACATCTCCTACATAAAACCCTGTATTTGCGTAAACAGCATCAAACTATAAAAGAAGGTGTGGGGTGAAAAATTTCTCTTACGCCATCTTCAAATATTTATGTTTGCAAGTTCAAAATATTGAATTTTGATCCAATTGTCTAAGGAAATTGAGAAGGTTATCAAATCTGGACTTTGAGATGCTTCAAAGTGATTTTATATTTGGTCCATATTTTCATCAAAGAGGTGTGAAACTTATTTTATCTTCCTTACTTTCTCGGGCCTTCAAAATATATTCATCAAATAATCAATTCATCAAGGATAACTGAATATACATTCATGAAAAATGAGCATAATACGATGAAGCGTCCAAATGAACGTAAGAATTTAAACTATTGGTTTAAGCACATTTATTCCGTTATATCGATATGATAATCATGCAAACGGAAATTTTCATCTCTTGGCCCAATGAGAGATTTATTTATAATTCTTCCTTTAGCATGGCAAGCTAACTCAGGATTTGGTAAATTTCACAAAGTTTTGGTCTATTCCATTTCATGATTTCATGGGTAATTGGTTCCGTGACTGGTTTCTGATTCTAGTCTTCTCAATTAACCTTGGTTTATGGCAAAGTTTTTAAGATTTGAAAGACCAAGGCTTACAGCATAGAAAAACTATTTCTCCTCTAATAAAATACATTTATTAAATTCCTAAATATAGTTTTAATATGGTCATAAATTCTTACTACTAAGAAATATCCGTTTCAAAAGTTTTATAATTTGCATTATAATTTAATTCTAAAGAGATGTTTCTTATGAATCATGCAATATAACTCCTTTAAAACGTTTTGAAGATGATGAATGAAAGAATTTTCTTTTTAAATTTTTACTTACGTCATAAGTTATGACATTTCAAATTTTGATCTATTATTTTCAACAATATGCTTTATATCTGACTATTGATTTATTGATGTGTTCGAGAAATCTTTACTGTGTTACCTGGAAGCCGATATTTGTCCTGCCAAAGTCGAAAACATAAAATAATTTACGATAGAAATTTTAAGTGCCAGCACATTTCCTCTTTAGATGTTCTTCATGACGCTTAGGGTACAATAAAACGCGAACTGCATATTACTCCATTCTTAAAACTCAAATACTTTGAAAATATCCTCAAATGAAGGAGTGGGATAAAGTTATCATAACCAGAAAGGATTAAAATGCATTGAAAAATCAATTCGTGACGACTTGTGTGTATTTATAGAATTTGAACACATACTGTAACGACCTGGCATCCCTAATTTAAACTAAACTAATTTATTTATATTGTTAAAGATGAATTTTCAATCAAAATTTAATGAAAAATCAAAGAAAATCTTCTGGAAAGAATGCTATTGCGTATGTGAGCGTGCAGAACGTAATGCTTAAAATATGCCTATTAATGGCATTCTTCCGAAAGAAACAGGTGTTGCAATTAGCTGATATAACTGTTTAGAGTCCGCCAATCTTGAGAGGGACACATAGCAAAAGAAACAGGGTCAAGGCCAATGCCAATGACCGGAATAGATTCAAAATGATTAATGAAAGAGTTGGCAGCATCCATTGCATCCTTCCCAAAAACATATTAAATAAGTATATATTATTTATTAAGTATTATAGAAAAGTAAAGTACTTCGAGTACGTAAATCAAATGAATAACTAAAGAAGCGTCGCTCATCGAAATCTTGTTCGAGCATTCTTAACCCTGATTAGAAAGACTTATTGTCGGAAATACACCAAGTGCAGAGCAAATCTATATCTTCCGTAAAATATCGGAATGTAGAAACAAAAGATATCACCATATAGATCGTAGTTTGGGAACAAATCGAAGTACAAAATAATTCAGCCACCCTTTCTTTTTTTCTACAAACTGTATATTAAACACCTGATCGTGAAATCATGGTGAAAACCTGATGATGAAACACCTGATCCTTAAGTATTACAATTCTGATCATGTTGAAATTTATAATTTTTACAGCAAAATCTCCAAGAAAACATATACGTGACTTTCGCATAGCAAAATCTTGGACATATCAAACAAATCTCCGATTAAAACCCAAAATATGAGAGACTGAAAATGGAAGGAAAAAATAGCGCCTTCTTACAAAGAGACCCAATTACCGTAACTATAAATCGATCATTGTCCAAAAATATTTCTGACGATTCTAAAATTTAAGCGAAACATTAGACAGGTAAAATGCGTTCTGTTACGAGTACATCAGTTGAAAGTAGGCATGAGAAAAGTATTGATGCCAATATCTTTTTTACTTTATATTATCAATTCAATAGAAGGTATCTGGATAAAAATATGAAGTTGTTATAGCTATGTATAGTATATTTCATTCAAAAATAGTCATGCCTTCCCATTTAAGTGGTTCCTAAAACTCTAAATTCTTTAATTGATTACCTAACAGTGTTTTGCTACAGTACCTTGGCAAGGGTATCTAATTCTACTACCAATAAAGGTTATACGAATACTAGGAGGTTAAAACCTTATACAAGTAAATTATACATTGTAAATGAAAGCGCATATATCATGTTCCTTTTAGAATCAATTACCTGGTGTTTCAGAGAAATTCTCTCATGAGTACATCCCCTGTTGACCAAAAGCAATTATACTTCATACCCTGCGATTTTTTCAGGGCCGAAATAGCAGCAATTTACGACCTACGACCAAACATTTGAGTAACAAATATATAAACAAACAGTAGTTACTGTTTCATAGCTAATGGATATGTTCTGTCCTGTTTAAAATATTTTCAGTTCGGCAATTTGACAAAAACCACTGACTCTGGAAATGACTGGAACGAACATTTTCGTAATATTAAAAAGTAAAATATTCAAAAGATCTTTGAAATATGGCTTAATGTTTTAACAAAGTACGAAAATCAATCTCATATTTTGCATTACAAACATCATAAGTCTGTCAGTTACTTACACTAAAATATTTTTGTCCTAATAACCAAAGAGGAATGAACAAATTTCAATATTCTCATTTTCTTTGATTTCAAGCTTTATCAAAATAGGAAACTACTCATGATCCACTACCATTTTTCTTTACGTTCAAATATGAATTCAGAATCTACCTGTATACTGAAACTGCCAAAAACTGAGATGGATCGATACACAGTTGAATTGCCGATATGGTATCAATAGCATACAAAATGTAAGATACGCATTCACTTAAATTGCAAAAATGTAGTCATACTAAGAAAATGTTTGAGTGCACAATCGTATGAACTAAGTAAATGACATGATAAGTAAGACATCCATGCAAAATATAATCCTCCTCCGATGACACATCTGACAACTGCGAGTTGAGATACCACATCGGAGCTATAAAAATCGGATCATTTTTATAGTAATTCGATAGAAAACATTTGTAAGGAAGAATAAAGGTCATTACCTTAATCATGATAAAGACTGAAAAGAATAAGACTTGAAATGATTAAGGAATCAGAGGGATACTATATATCATCAAGTACGGATATACTGCCCTGCTTGGGTGCAGCCATTTAATTGATTAATACCTCCTGGATAAGCACCTTTCTCGCCCTTCGACACGGCCCATATCAGACTTGTTTCATAATTGTAGGTTTTAAATAAAATATCATCGAATCAACCTCTTGCACCATACCTTTTACCGAGTACTTCCCTCGCAGGTCTTATGTTTTCGAATAATCACCGCTCAGGGATTTACGGTCACTTGAGTGCAAAGTGTACATCGATATTCTCGGCTAATCGTGAAAGGAACGATAATGAGTAATTTCGGACTATTATAGAGAAAGCAGCACGTCTGTGACCTCGTTGCCAGTCTTATCGCGCGAACTTGAATTATAATCGGATATCAGCAATACATATTTTGAAGTCGATAACAAGAGAAACAAAACTCACGCGTTTAAAGGCAATAAATAAGCAACGAAACTCTTGGTAGACCTTCTAGGGGAAAGGAAAAAAATGGCTCCAAGGCACGCGAGTGCCTTTTTGAAAGATTGAGTAAATGCGAAAAATCTCTGATGCCGTCACCGTCAAGAACTGCATGCACGGAATCTCCATCAATACGTTCAAACCAATCTGCACCTATTATAATTTTAAAATGTATATAAACTACAAACTTAGATTTTAATAAGTTTTTAGAAGGTTTTGACTCCAGTTGCACCATAGGATATCCAAATGTAACAACTTGAAGTTAAAATAAGAAATTACCTTTACCTCGAACAGAAAACAAAAGAAACTCTTAGATTATGTAAAATATAGCACTCGAATACCCTGTTTGGGATGAAAGGGGAAATATAAGTAGATTATTTAGCAGGATTTTAACTCGCAATGCATTTCTCAATTAAACTAAATGCGCCATTGCAGGAAAGGTGCCATTAATTTACGCAAATGTCCTGTAAAAATAAACTTTAACATTAATTTTTAATGGTAGATGTGAAACGAAACGACGACAAGCACATTTAATTATAACTTTTACAGCGTAATGTCAACAGGATTACTTTTATAACGTAATCCTACGATTTTTCTACGACTGAATGAAAAAAATGTTCCCTGTAACCTGCCACCGACTCATCACAATGTTGGAGTACCACATGAGCAACTTTACTCATTACTCTCTTCTTCATTACCTCCCGTTGTTCCCGTTTTCCCACTTATGCCTCTCCTACACTTTCTCTCCTCCAATTCTTTTCACTTATCGCTCTCCGAGATCAAGCTGTCGCTCTGCCGTCGATCATCTACCTCCACGCAACGAAGAATTAAGAAAGACAAATGGCTCCCTATTGTCCAATCGTTTTTTGACAAAAAAATATCTCATGTCCAGATACATAGTTATATATTATATACGTATATGCAGATGCATACAGACACCTCTTCATACACCACACATTTTTCAAACTCGTTATCTAAAACAGAATAAATTTTCTACAGTTGAATAAGCTCGTAAAATAAATACCTAAATTCCGAGATAGATAAAATTCTTGACATCTCCGAGAGAAACGACAGAAAAGCTATAAAACGGATTTTCAAGCGACAGAATTTTATCTACCATTGAGAATTTCCAAGTATTTTGGTTCGATTTAAGCCGAAAAATATCTCCTTGACTCGACAAATATCGACTATATACTCATACTTGTATCCATGAAAACGTTTTGGAATACAAATTAATCTTCATCAGCGTTATTCTTTGAATCTTCTGAAGAACTATCTTAATGATTTCAGTTGGAAATCTACTTTCACAATTTTTGCCCTATATTAAACTCATTTTTTCGTGTCAAATACCAAAAATTACCATTTTCCATCATTTTTTCTTGAATATTATTACACGCTTGAAGCTTTGTTTGATATGCCATTTGCTCACCGATTATAGTCTTTTAAAGAAGATTAGTCAAAGATTTTGACAAACACAACGAAGTAGTACAAATATAAGCCTTGATACATGACCAATGAAATTCCCTAATTTAATTATGGCAACTTGCGATCATGAGAAACATGAATATTATGATGGAAGAAATATTGGAAATAATTCATAGTTAATTATCAATATATTTAAATCATTGATATTAATGTTTAGTTTTTCTAATTTTGTTATATAATTAATTATATTGAATTTGAACGTAATGTTGAAGGCCGTGATCGAAGGGAGAATGTTAGGTAGTCATGATAGAGGAAGAAAGAGAAAAGATTTTTAAGACAGAATGAAGGTAAACAAAAGTTAGGAAAAAATGAGTAACAAAATAATGTCGATAAGTTCTTATGATAAGTAGAAATGTAAAGGAGTTAAGGACCGCCAAAAACCCACACTGAATTAAATGAATTTCATGGATTAATTCATTACTTAACGAAATATTCATAATAACGTTTGTCGTAATTTAATAGTAACTGAATTCTATCTAAAAAAAAGTCAATTCTAGTCGCTGAATGTTTCCAAAGAGATTAACCAGATCAGTTCAGCCAGGCATTTGGCACCCCTCGCCTAAACTATCAACACGGATAAATTGCCAAATTGAGGATTTATTAATACACTATCCAATATTCACTGCTATTAAATGTTGTCTAATAAACATCTTTCTTGGATGCTTCACGCAAATTATACAGGCTTCCATCACATGTAGATACGGGTCGATTATCCTGTCGTCGTCATTCAAATCCCATATATTGTTCAATACTAATACTGCATACTCATATATGTAACCCGTTCAATATGATAACATTTGATACATTTTGTTTTCACTGTACAAACAGGTATTTCGAGATTTTGATGGAGTCATTTCGGAAAAACTCTTTCACGACCTCTTAGATAAATAATTTTTAAACTTGCGCCGGATCTTCAAGTACTTGATTCTTCAAGAGATTGATCATAACATATGTACACGACTCAACGCTTCCGCAGCCCCTATTGAAGAAGGTGCCGAAATTGTTCAAACATGAGAACAAAGTCAAAAGTGACGTATGTGTGAGGATCTTATGTGATGATAACTCTGCAAACTCAATCGCATTTGGTCTACCGAGGGGAGAGTGGAGTTGAGACTTTTCCCATTCTGACTTCTCCGACCACTTGCGAAGGAAAGCAAACAACACAGTGCCAACCAGCCTCCCCGCTTCATTGTCAGCGTCAAAGCGAAGGCGATCACACCGTGGCTTTTCTTTCCGAGACATCAATATGGGAATCAAAACCGGCGATGGTAACTAAGTGGGGAGGATCCGGGGGTCCTCTCTCCCACGGGGATTTTGTTCGATCGAGGGAGTAGGAGGGGTGAGTGAAGGGTGACCCTGCGGTGGTCCCTTTGTGCGGACACGCGCGCGCGGGTGGGAGTTGGAGGCGGGGTGAGTCGGAAGGAGAGGATGGATGACAAGCCCGATTTCCCACTCCCCTTTCTCCTTCATCGTCGTCTCCTAGGCATCACATCTCTATGATCCAAAAAAATAGGAAAATAAATGATACAATACCATTTGAGCAAACCTAACCAAAAGTTGGAATCACAAGAGACCTGTTGTTTTGGCATCAGTGTAGACTTGCGTATTTTTCTATTTTTTTCAAATGTACCAAACTTCCTTCATAAATATTTTAGTGGTATTACAAAGAAGTGATATTTTACTAGAAGTCAACTGTAAATACTCTTGGTTTAACTTTTAGCCTTGGTGAGTAAATTCCCTTTATAATGTAAAGAAGATGAGCATACTCGCGTTTATCTTTTGGGTTTAATCTTAATTTTCAAGTAGGGTCTCTGTTTCTTCAAAGCCACTCTCTATGATGTAAACTTGTAGCAAAGATGGAAAAACATATCTGCCCCCACTCCAACACCAAACCTACAAGACAGTCAGTCAAAAATAGTCAGTAACAGGGGAAGTACGCGATGTTCCATTATAAGATTCCATTCCACTATACTATTAGCAGAATTATTGCCTAATATGTACACACTTTTCTTTGTTGCATGTAGATGCATTCATTAGTACACAGTAGTAATATGGTTTGGTATTACCCAATGGTTAAGGATACATTAATGTGCTGTTATATGAATGAATGTTTTCTAATGAAAGTTGTATCTACATGTATGTAGCACATTTGGTGTACATATTCCTAAATGTTCCCAAAGCCGTCAATACGGAATAAATCGGTTCTACTGCTAAAAGATACCATGTTAATGATGAATAATGTCAAAATAAAACTTTTATCTACTTACAAAATTTTATTTTGACATTTTTCATCAAGGAAAAATTCCACAAAGTTACGCTTGGAAAGATTGATTGTACCATTTTAATACTATCATTAATATGGTTGTTATTATTTCTGTTTATTAATTATCAGGTTATTTCCTTCAAAGGTAGGCCTGCTAGGTGTCTCATATTTTGCTTAGCCTAGATTTGCATATCTTACTGACAAATTCATACTTTCAAGATGAATAACCATGGTTTTTGAATAGAGCCATTCGGTTTCTGCTGCACTGACAATCATGAACTCAACACTGCTTTCAAATGTTAATAAACTGTATAACATTTGTGATGAGGAAGTGATTAGAATCAGTAATGCTCGCTCAGCCATGTGAACTGATTTCCCAGATTACTAGAGGGGATTTCGTACCCACATGGTTAAAAGTAAAGCAAGGCAAGAGCAGCAAAACACTCGCTCACTCGCAAAACTCACTCGACTTCAATTCCACCGCCTGATGCCTTCTTCGACCTTCTGGAGCCCTGAGAGATCCCCTCTCCCATTTTCTCACTCCCAATCCTGAACCACCTTTCCCAGCATACCCCTCCATTTGAATGGACTAAGGATCAGCTTTCACTGTCAAAAATAACTCCGGCGTGGGAGCTACATGAAACAGGTATTGTAATGAGTATGTAATGTATTGCGCTGGGGGGAAGGGATAGCGAGGCGGAGTGGGGAGGAGAGTTAGGGTGGGCAAGAGCGGAAAGGGATGCGTGTGCCGGAGAAAAGGAGAGGAGAGCAGAACACCCCAAAGGGGGCGGGTAGGAAAGCGGGAAGGGGATTTGTGAATGGAGAGCGGGGTCGTTACGCTCCGAATGATCGGATTGTGCGGTTGGATTTATCGGATCCCGCCCGAGGGATACGGCTTGTTTGCCAAAGAAAGGGTGTCCAGTTTAAAGTTGGGTCGCGGAAAAGAAAAATTGAATTGCGTTAAACAGTGCGGCGAAAATTGTGAGTGGCTGCTGCGGGCATGGAAAATGGGTTTAAAGGAAACCGCTGTGGTAAATGGCACCGCGTAATCTTAAAATGCCGTTTAGATATACGACCTAAGTTATTTTACCCCCTTGTACTGACTGAACGGGAATGAAAAAATTTGAACCCACATTTTCAATAAAATTTCAGAAAATCTGTAATCAATATATATTTCTGTTTTTAGAATCCACAAATTTCTGATGTTTTCTGTAAATATTTTTTTTTTCAAAATCGTTACTATTATTTAATGAATTATTAATACGATAATCAGGATTGATACAGGTGATTAATTTCACAAAACTCTGCCGCAGCCAGATTTTTTTAATGTAAGCGCGATGAGTCGCATCTTTTTGCGGATTATGATAAAGATTATGGAAAAGTGAACGTTTAATGAATTATCTTAAAAATTGAAATACATTTATGGTTTCGAATACATATGGTAATAAATTATTTATCTTTAAAATACTATTTCATAAAAAATAATATTTTACATAATTATATACGCGGAAGCATACAGTTCTGAAATCTCTACATTAAAATGTTCTAACCATCCATGCATCGTTCTTCTGACGCACCTATTTTGATCAAGTGACATCAAACCACATACTAAATTTCGACTAACTACTAACTCTCAAATCGTTTACGTAAATTCAGTTTATCAATTTTTCACTATTTGATAAAATTACATGAACAACGAATTTAAATTCCTACAAAGTTAGGAACATGAAATAAATAGTTAGAGTGCTTAATAATGTATTTAAATTTGCTAAGATTAAATATTAAACAGTCATACTCAAGAAGTTTCTGTGAACGAAACCAATGCAGCCGAAAAATGATAAAAATATGTTTATTGAGACTGTTTTTCTAATTATAGTCGTATGATGATGAAGAAAAACTAAAACAACTCAGGGATGAAATATCTTTGTTGAGGAATGATCATATTTGAATACAAGGTTAGTTTCACTTAGGATGGTGCTGTCTCGCGATTAAATCAAGGTATAGGAAAAGCTGAAGAAAATCACTTAATGATGACGAGAAGTTATTCGTATAACCCCGGGCCTCGGTCCATTGAGGCACGTAGAGACAGATATTCAGCCAAAAAAATGATGTCCAAATAATTACAACCAAACATCATCGTGTAGAAATTATTCACTGACGAATACGAAAAAAGGACAGTAAGAAATGTAATACGAAATTGAAAACATGTATAAAAACAACTAAATATGAACCCAAATGAACTATGAAATTTGTGCTAGCCAAGATCATTTTTGGCGAACATTCTTTGCCTTGAAATTGCTAATCCTGAATACTTTCTTAAAATTAGCAGAATATTTTATGATGACAAAATGACACCAAACTTAAAATTTAATTTAAATGAATTGATGAAATGGTATACATAAAGTATCATAATTCTCGTTAATCTCATTGAATTCCCGGCTGGTATAGGCAAATTAATTTATTTTTTCAATTTATTCAACAGCACAATCTGTAAATCCGAAATTCATTTTCTGTACAGCTTACGCGGTTCTCGTCGACGTTTCCATAAGCTGCGCTAAGAGTAAATTTATTTCTGTGAATTCCTCATTAACTCACGAGGCTTTAGACGATCAATTCATATTAAACCCTGAGATCAAACAATAGCAATGTTTATCCTATGTCTTCATCAGCTATGCGGAAATAGCATTTGACACAATCGTCATTATAGTTTTTGCTTTCTTCTTTCAAAACTGATTTATGAAAATAAAAGGACGATCACGGAGTTTAATCAACGCCCAATCCTAACAATGAAAGAGAGAGACGGTGGCTTCATTTTTGAACAATGGTCTCGCTTACAAGAATTGGGATGGGGAGCAGGGACAATGGAAGGAGCAGGAGGGGACCGAGAGGGAATCAGTAAAAAGGGCAAGCGGGCTGGGCTCAATCAGGTTTGCCCTGCATGAAAGGGGATAGTTGTCACAACGGACACCACCCTCACCATTTAGGAATCTCCGCCCCTCAAATGCATCCCTCTCTTCACACTTACTTCCATGAGACACTTCCCATATGCTGATTTGCATGAATGGAAGTGGATACTCCTCCTCCCTCCCCTCCCACAGTCTCACTTTCCGCCTCTCTTTTCCACCCCCTTTGCAATCGCCTCCAACCCTCTTGGGGCTCCTTTCCCCACTGTCAATCTCTCCCTCTCCCTTTTTCACTCTCCCTCCACGCCAACTTCCTCTATACTCTCAATTCCTATGACACACCTCAACCACTGCATCCGATCCAATTCGCATGGAAGCAAGTGAGACCTCAACGAGAGGAACGGAGATCGCTTCTTAAATGCAAGACTGAAAACAGCTCATATATATACCTAGGTAACTTATCAATGGCATAACCCGGATATAAATGCAGATGCTGTATCATGACAAATAGTACTTACGGCACATATCCAGCAACATCGAAGTGAAAAATACCGCGTCAAAATTTGAAAAGGTAATGGTAATGAGACTCTAAGGAGACGAAAAGTGACTGAATCCGCTAGCTTCGTCATGATTACATTTGCTTAGAATCTCATCTTAAAGAAACATTATTTCACTAATGTGACATAATTTTGATTTCAGTTGAGTATATCATTTTTCATCTGGGGTACAAACTAATGAACATCTTGTTGTTAATATTTTTAAAACAAGACAACAGCTAGCCTGCTTTCCTCTTTTTAAGCAAGAACAATTTATATACGTGAATCCCTAATAATCCGTTAATGCTAAATTTGATATTTTTATCGACCAAAAATAGCATATTTATATAGTATAGTGTTAACTTCTTAGTTGATTAGATTAAAATTTTAAATGCCACCGAAAAAATATAGCATCGTGCGCACCTGAGCGACTCTTCTACATTGCAACCGATAGAACTCACACACGAGCTAAATATTGAAAAGTTGAAGATGACATTTATGATAAATGAGTAAATATGTAAACGTATTTTCACCATATCCTCTATTATGAATCATCTTTTACTTGGGAATATTCAATAGATTCAGTATTACATTACGTTTTGCATATTCGTACGCGAATATGCAAAACGCTCAGGCATTTCGTTCAACTGACCAGAAATTTCCTAAGTTTCCCATCGAATAATCTAATCAAGAATGGCAATTAAATGACCATTATTTCAAGACTTCAGTAATAAGCATTGTCACTTGAAAAATATAAGGTTCTTCTCTGAGAAGGCATTGCAATTTAATTACCGTAGACTACTCCTTTATTTCAGTTGAGGAATTTCGTAGAGCACTGTTGAATTACAGTGAATTTAATTTTATTCGTTTAAATTGTTTTAAATAAATTATTAACGAGACATTTTCAGCAATTTTGAAGATAAAATAACGATTTGCACTAAACTAACTTTTATCTCACCGCTTTTACGTCTCTTCACCGTATATAGCTGGTACGCGTTTTGACCTCCCCTCCCACGCAAGTGAAGGAGCCTACGTCAATCCTCCGCATCAGGGGCAGTCAGGCTTCTTCTGATCTTTTCGCTGGTCTGACCTAAAGCCCTCTTTCTCGCCCTCCCTTTCCAATCCTCTTTTCATCCTTTCGCTATTCCTTCAATATCTCTTCCCCTTCTCCAACGATACGGAGAGTAGGGGAGCAGGGTGTGGCTGGAACGTGCCACGGGAGATAAGCTCGTCGATTGGAGAATCAGAACTGCTTACATCCAAGTCCTTCGCGAATCTATTAAGGTTGGATGGGTAGGAGTCATCAATTTCCACCATCCAAAAGGCAACAAAATAGTTTTTACAGCAAAAGAGCTTCAAGGCACTAAAACAAAGTCGATTCTCAGAGAAGGCAATGAGAAGCACATTCCGCGCATTTCTAATCAGAGATATTTCTTTGTAGACATCAACACCTAATTTTTTCACAAAACGTTTAATGAATGGGAGACATACGAATTTTTTTAATATTGCCTAATCACTAATTAGGTAAAAATGAAGAATCTTCAAGAATATTTACTTTCGATTAATATATCTAATCCTTATTTGTATGCAATAAAGAGATGAAACTCAAGGCCTCCATGACAACACATTTGCTGATGAATAAATACTAATTCGTTTAAATCAATGTATAAGTAGCAATTTAAAATAGGATTAATGTTTCGAAGCAGTTATCTTTATAACCTACACGTTTTCCCCATTAAAGTAAAGTACCTTGAAGAATAGCTCAAAGTGGACAAAGTACATATCCGCAAAGCCTTAAAAGGACCTTTACTCAATGTGTCTTACTTCCAAATTCACGATCTTTTCAGGTTCTGAATGTTGAAAAAGTCCAAAAAATTAATCCCAATATTTGAGTCACATTCTATTGCATGTTATTCTCCAAATTATTCACCCAAATCAATTAAAAGTTGGTAAGGAAGACCCGGATTCGAAGCGTCAAAACATTTAACGCAAAAAAGTGAGCTATCCTTACACGCCCGCGTATGTGTAAGTTCATTTCTACTGTGGAAGCCATTTAGAAAAGGTAAGCAGAGAAAATGAATACTATGGAGAGGAGAGGTGAAAAATAAAGGACAAAAAAGAAGGTAACACACAAACCGGGAGATGTAGGGGAAAGAGGAGAGGCATAAAGGGGCCTTGGCGGAAGAAAGGGGCTCGTGGACTTCAGTGGAGCATTCATAAAGGAGGCACGGATGTGGAATAACGCGTTTTTAGGGAGGATGCGAGGGAGAGTGATATAGATGCCGGGGAAGGGTGGTGGGACGATGGAAGTGGGCAGAGGAGTAGATGGCGGGTGGTGAGGCTTAAACCATAAGGGAGGTAAGGGGAAAAAAGGGCGAGAACAGAAGGAGTAGGGGTAGACGGAGGGAGGGCGAGAGCAAAGGGGTGGGGAGAGAATGGTAAGGGAAAGCAGTTTCGGTCGGAAGCCCACAGTTTTCACACCAGTAACCGCCATGTTGTTGCTCGATAATAAACCACACGAGCGAAATGAATCCCCTCCCTTAGTTCCCCATCCCCCCAGCACAGCCTCCCTCTTCCATTACCTCCTCCTTCCGTGCACTTCCCCTCCCAACCACCATTCCTTCCCTCCTCTTCCTTTTCATTTCCTTTTCCGCCGCTCCTCTCCCCCATCTCGATCCCAGCTTCTCTCCAACCTCTTCTTGTATCTCTGAACTCCGCCTATTCTCATAAACAAGGACCTTAATTTTTTGCCTTGCATTGCACCTCTGGTTCAAAATAGGTAACAATTTAAAATTGAGGAACAAGCCCTGCAAATAACGATTTAGTATATATTAACTGCATAATCAGAGGTGAACTCCAAAAAGTTTCCATGGACAACAAGAAAAAGGTCTGCCATACGCATTGAAGAGATTTTGTAAAGAATTTTGTAGATATATAGCCTTAATGTAAAGTTTTAGAAAATTGAGTCTTATTTCAGGTGCTTTGAGAATAATCTAGGAAAAATTTCGCAGTACACAACATTAAAATATGAATCGTAATATGTCACGAGGATCAGAGCATGTAGAAAATAAAGATCCAAACGTAACTACTCTACTAGCCACTGCAATTATAATGCTTAGTACCGAGATTAATTTTTATTCAAAGAAATACAGAAAATTTATAAAGAAACCTCTTCTGGCTGTTACGAAGATGGTATGAAACATTGGCTATAAATAAGTAAAGCTTCAATCATACAGCCAATATTAAATGTTTAAGAAATACTCAATACCAATTATTAGATCAACCAGGTGAACATCAACGGCAGTGGAAAATTTTGAAAACAGGGAAGACAACAGTACCGAACTACTGCTCGTTGCCAAGTGTGAAAATTTCCCACTCCAGTTGATGGTCACCTGTTTGACCTAAATATTGGTAGAGAGCGTTTCTTAAATATTCAATATTGGCTATAATATATAAACCTTACATATTCTGGCTGTTGGTACGTTACAAATAAATAAAATGAATATGCACGATCCTGTGAAATACGTAAATAAGAATATTAAATAAATAGGGAAGGGAAGACAAACAAAATAAATTTCGATTTAATGATCTTCATAAAATTTTAATGAATAAATTCAACAATGAATTACGATTTAACTTATTTCATCACTGTATACCGACAACCAATTCATATTCATTGATTACTAATCCCAAATCCGATTTGACTTTTCGTGAGCTAATTTTCATTAGTTTAACTTTGGTCCATAGTTCAAGTAAAAGAAGTTTGAACACCGCTGATACTAAATTATGTTTAGTAATAAAAACAACGAACACTGTTTTCTTTCCAATAGATGAAAAACAATCGAATTTTTCCGTTAAAGAAAGGAAAAAAACAAAGAGGTTTCTTGAGATTCTTGCACCGAAATTCTTGTACGTAATAAAAAGGATAGAAATATTCTCCCATTACATTTTCCTTCACTTCAGACCTAAATATTCTAACCCGAACCTTCAAAATTATGCCTTCACCTTTCATTATTAGGATGGCTGTATGATATAATGCGCTGATCTTACATGTGACAAACAGTCCACTAATGATACTGAAATAAGTGCTCCAATCGACGCAGTTTCATTTTCTCGTACCTATTAAGTTATTATTTTCGGCCAAATTAAATAATTAATCACTAAGAATAGGATGATGAATCAAATAATTATTGATTTGGGCGAGGGAAAAGTCAAATCAAGACTATATTAAATTAATACAATGAAAGATCCCCATGAACTGAAATACTTAACAACAAAGAGAATTATTTTTAGAATTTACACAGAGAAATTTCTGTTATTAAGTTATATTCTTTAATTTTTGCACATGCTAACTAATGTATTGCCGAACACTCATTTTCATTCAGAATTCAAATGCAATGGACTTGAAAATTCATTATTATTCCCCTACTTTGAGCATTCCAACAATTTTAAAATCTGATTTTGACAGAATTAGAGAAAATGAATACTAAATTTTGGCTCACGTGTGATAAGTAAAAAATTCAACAAACAACTCCTGTGCCACCTCTGACTCAAGTTCTTAAAAACACATAGCAACCAGCACAAAATAATATTCCTCGGCCTCCGAAAGATTATATCGGCATGGTAAATATAAAGTGGCACTCAATCACTGTAAAAGACATACATGTAATGTATTTTCCCAACTTGGCAAATAAAGTGCAATTTTTTCACGGCTGCTGATTTCTTAACGAAACTCTGCTTTACTTCCACAGTCTCCGTCCCTGCCCTCAATCCCGATCCCCTCACTACTCTCGCAGCCCAGTTGCCGTGGACAAATTTGTGACAGAAAAATAAGTTCAACCAAATCTAAAAAACCGATGCTAGCCACTTCCCACTAATTTATACATGCATATTTTTAAATTTCTTTATTTATTCCCATTTATTATTTTCTCCAGTAGTCCATTGGGTACGGGAGCGAAATCCCTGGGTACTTGCGGAAGGCCCCCTGCCGCTTCGGTCACCGAGAACCCCTGCTGTGCGAGAGAAAACGAGGAGTCCAGGCGGCCGGCTGGCCCGCTCCCCTCCGCAGTCTTTTCAACCCACACTCCTCTACAATCTCGCCCTCGGCAGTACTCCCCCCGCCAACTTCCCCACCACGCATTAAACATTTATGGCACGGTCGGAGTCGGGGGGAGGGAGGGAAGGGGTGATAGGGACAGAGGAGGGGAGACATTTATGAAACGTTGAGGAGTCACAGGATAGAAGGGGCGGAGGGGGAGCAGGGTGTCGTAGCGGAAGGGGCCGGTCGACACCGGTCGCGTGGCAGAACGGCTATCGCCGCCCTCCCGGCCGTCTAGTCAGTTGGCCCTCGATCACGGAGGGTGGGAATTGTGGGAAGGGTCGAAATGAAGCATGGCCTAGGGTGGGGGATGGCGGATCGGGGGAAAAAATGCGTTGGGGAGGTAGTTTGGGCGCGCGGCAGTTTTTACGGGAAAGAGTTTAGGGTGGGAGTGTGCAGAGCTGGGCGAGGGTGCGCGCGCCACAAGGAATAAGAGCTGGAAACACCGCGGCGGTGGGATGAGAGAAGAACAGAGCGGGAGAATATGAGGGGGGTATGACGGGAAAGGGGCGACACTTTGGCCTCTTGTCTCTAGGCACCCGCCTCACATCAACGGGGGATTAGTGGACTTCAGAGGGCAATGTGGGGAGGAAGAGTTTTGTTTGCCAAAAGTGGGGGGAAAGTTTTTTTCTAGGAGGGCTTGGGGGGCATTAGGAAGACTGGATTCAGATTGAAGCCGGGAGGCGAAAGAAAGGAGACGGCTCTCGAGCGGGCAATTCATCTCTTCGCTTTCGGAGACAACTACGTTTAAGCCGACATTTAGGTCGGCAGCAAGTATGGATATTCTTGACACGCGGCATTTGAAATGTGTCCAATCTCCCTATGTATTTTATGGACATTGACGAGCGTTTGGAAGGACGATATATTCCTTGGAATATCTACGGATATTTTCCTTGGCCTATGAACTCTAGAGCCGGTCACGAGCATTCAGAATTTTTAAAATTCGAAGCTGGCGAAAAATAAGCGCCAGCAGAACCTCATTTATAAACAAACTTCGACACTCAGCATAGTTCAATGGCGACAACTCCCAAGTTTGCAAGTCTCCTGATTCACAGATATCCTTCTTCTAATTGTATACATCTCTTTCAAAATTTATGCGTTCCATAAACTCTGCGCTCATACTGATTGTTAGGATAAAGAATGAAATTCATTTTCCCATAATTCATAGTTAAATGTGGCTCTGTATTTGTACGTAAGTGACTTAATATTTTCTCCTGACTAGATTTGAAACTTGCGTCTAATATTTAAGAAGCGTATTCCACATACCTTTCACAAAATTACAGTAATTTCAATTAAATTCCACGGAAAATATGGTAACATTTTCATGTTTGTAAAAATATAATAATAATTTAAAAAATTAAATGAAGTGATGAATTGATATTGTACAGCAAGCAATGACAGCTAAAAGAAAACTATCGATCTTTTAAGTTTGGATGAATACAGAATAAGAAAATAAAACAGTAGGGGTTCTGATAATAATGAAAACGCCTTCGAACAAAGCCGACAAAAGCATCTGATGGAGCCTATGTTTATTTTTCCCCAAGTATTTCCCTAATGAAAGAACATAATTTCTGTCGGTTTCTTATGCGTCTGCAATTGTATTAACAGCACCTATATATAATGTTAAAGGTACTAGCTGGAACATCTTCAAATATTTAGGATCAATTAATTCATAAAATATTGTAATATATCAATCTCAACACAGGTAGAGTATCGAGAAAGTTTTAGTGAAACACTTCAGATAAGTTAAACTAGATAATCAGTCAACAGAATTTCCACTAGTCTGACACAAACATTTAAATACTGTATTATTTTTTTACAGTATGGTACTTAATACAAAAGTATGCTCCTCAGGAGATAGGGAGGTATGTAGCATATCCTCGTTTTACGGTCTGCATGTTGTAAATATCATGTTGCCATATATATTTCTAAAAAAACCTCATGGTGGCATGCCCCAACTTTTTAACAAACGTATGAGTATAAATCAAATTGTATTTGAATCATTGGGTTTTTCTGCTCCGTAGTGAGTTTTCATAAGATTTCAACCGAAATGCCGAATTTTATACATGTTCACTATTAACAAAAATACCTGAAAATATATTTGTATGCTAATCCCAAAATCCCCAAAAAATCTATCCAAATTATTATCATTAATAATTTGCTTTCACATGAATCAAGTAATACGTTTCATTGCATAAAAAATATATACACAGGTAAGTAGTATCTCAAAAAATTCCATTAATTATGAAGAACCACCAAGTTTAATTCAACTAATATGGATATGAGTGTGACTGCTAGGAGAATTATAACCTGTTTCCAAACCAATGATTGTTTCCAGCTCAAAAAAAGGATACTTTTAATAAAGGAGGAATTATTCCTAGGCCTTAGTCGTCCAGAGTTTTCCTTAAAAGCTTTGGTGCACAGAAAATTACTATACTCACGTTTATTCAGAAAGATTCCTTGAGAAATTACCCAGATTTTAACCCAAAACTTTCCGGGCAATAGCCGAGTGCTCTACTCACTGTTTTACAATACCTTGGCAATCAAATGTTAGTTAAATATTCTTAGAATGCAACCCATAGACCTGATAAGTCTCACATAAAAATGTACCTAATATTCCTAATTAAGTCATTCATGGTCTTTAAAAATATGCATGAAACAAAAGGAGAACTGTTTAAGTTAAACCCAGTTACGATGACTCAATTGGCGAGTAAGCGTCGAGATGTTGGAATGTGATTTCGGAATGCGGCGAATGTACGCTGAAGCATAGGCCACTTCTTTCCTCCATACTATCACAGTGATACTATCAAGAGGATCACTTAAGTACAAGAGGGTACTACTAGGCCCCGTAAATGAGGCGTTTCGAGGGCTGGGTGGGGAGGTGGAGGGAGGGGTCGTTTTGGGCAAGGAAGAGGGGTGAGTAGGATTATGGACCACCGAAATGGGAGGGAGGGGAAACCAGTCATTCTAGAGCTTGCCATCGGCCGGGGGGTGAGAAAGGAGTCAGTGTAACGATACAGGTCACGTGTCGAAAATGCGTGCGGAGGTGTATGCGTCAATCCGTGAGCTTCCATACGCAGCGGCGTAAATACATGACTAGAGCGTGTGAAATATTTGACACGCCGGTCGTTTGGGTCTTCAGTTCTCCTTTCTCCCCTATTTTCACTCTACAAGCCGTGGTATCCAGTCAACCCCGTTTCACCAAGATCAAAAATTTTATATTCTCGCACCCAATTTTACATTCAAACCCTCAACCCTCAGTCTGTATTCCGCGGCTCAACATATGACTCCTTCATTTGCTTACAAAACCGGGTACACTTCCATGAACACCTCAGAGCGTGCTTCATCCTTGATTTCTCGATCTTCATCAGAATCTATCACTGTATTTAATAACACCAATACTATTTCCAGAATGATACTCTCAAAATTTAACATCTTGTGGATTAAATTTGGCGTTCGCTGGCCAAAATCAGTCAACATCGAAAGGGGTGAGTGTGAACTTAATGATGATCCCAGGCCCATCATTCGTATCCTTTTCTTCTCAAAATTTGTATTTTTCAATATGAAAACATCCCATAATTAACGATTCATCCTCGACAATTTATCAATAGTCTCGTATTCCGCGTTAATACATATGATGCTGAAAAATAAGACTATTTAAAATTTGATTGTGAAATTAATTATGCATTTATATATATATTCAAACTTGAAAATCCCGCCATACGGCGAAAAAATATTATTTTCGCACATAGAAATAGACATATAAGGAAAAGGGATAGGAAAACACATAAAAGACCAAGACAGGAAAGGTGGGGAAGGCGGTTTTGAGCAGATCATAAATGTAAAAATATTTCCTTATCCGGGATTTGAACCACGGACCTTCCACTTTCCGGGCGGGTGCTCTACCGTATCTATATCAATCTATGCTCTATCGTATGAATGCTTTTCTACTATCCTTTCCCCTTCTTGTGTCCCGTCTATTTCTCCTTTGGTGGGTGAAACAGCTCCATAGCGCCATCTCTCGGGCAACATCTATCGGAGCACTTTGGCGCTTTATAAGATCGCAGATCTCAATGTTATTCAGGTATCCTTATTAGCTCCACTGGTAGAGCATCCGCCCGGAAAGTGGAAGGCCCGTGGCTCAAATCCCGGATAAAGAAATATTTTTACATTTGTGATCTGCTCAAAACCGCCTTCCCCACCTTTCCTGTGTTGGTCTTATATGTGTTTTCCTATCCCCTTTCCTTATATGTCTATTTCTATGTGCAAAAATAATATATATATATATATGTATATACATGTATATACATATATCCATATATATATATATATATATATATCTCAAACTATTTATTTGAAGAATATAGGAAAACATTCTCTTGTTCGTCGAGTTAAATGGTCTCCACATTGGAAAAAATTTCATGAGTCATAATGCATGTTACCTATTCATAAGAGAACCCAGAAGCATAATGAGAAACAGCTAAAAATGATGAGGAAAAAAGAATTCCTTTTTTCGACTTCAATTCATCGGAAATAAAAAATCACTGCAAGTTAAGCAATATTCATTGTCATGATTTAAATAATACTTTGGTGCTTTGCGATTGGTGGCTCCAGAAACACCTTTTGGTAATATAATTATAAAATTGATTGTCTTCACCAATAATTACTTAATGACTAATCCGTCCTTCAATAGCCGCTAATTGAGATGTTGAGATTTCAAAAGGGAAAAATAACATTTTTTGTAAACCTTCCTCTTTTCCAAAGATACAGGTAAGAAACTAAAACGAGAAACAACAGAGCCATCATAATTCACACCTAAAATCAATGTATGATGATTTCTCACGATTAAGAAGACGAAGCAAGTCTTCAAAGTTAGAAAAATTAATTGGATCAAGAGAAAACGTCTACCCGCTCCTTACATCCACTGAATCTCCAGAATTGTATACTCAGGTTACCTCGGGGTATAACCGCACTCTTCCGCTCCCACTTTATGCAGGGATGCATATAATACATGTCTTGTGGGCGTCCTTTAGTGCAGTAAATGATAATTGGGTCAAAGAGAGCCGGTATCCCAAAGCGAAGAGAGAAGAGCAGGGTTGATACTTTTCGGGAGTAAGAATAATCGGCTTTGGAAAAAGCCTCTCGGTTGCAAACTGATCCGCGCAGTTCGAGGCAGTCGTTCCGAAAGCACACGGATTGTCATTTAGGGGTGGCATTTGAGAAAAGGAGGTGATGGTGCATCTCGGTATCAGGTATACGGCGCCCACCCCCCGCTGCGCAGCACATCCCCATTGACATCTCTCTATATAATCCCAGTTGGCCCAACGACCATTCCGTCCTGCTTCCCCTCTTAGGACTCCGTTCCCTCTTGACTCCATTCCCCTTCATGAACGCTCTCCCCATCTAAAACCCTTCCTCCGTCACTAATACGATGAGCAGATTGCCTCCAGGGATTGCTCCCTATGCGCCCTCAATCCTTCCTCTTTCTACTCTCTTCTCATACACACACACGCACAAACTCATGGAACATACACAATTCTGTTTTCTCGTCCGACTCCTTCCCTTTCCTCCCTACCTACACGTGCGAAGGTTTAGGGAGGAAGATAGCAAGGGCGGCGGCCGCCATGGGTTGGACGCACTCCCGTAAGCAGGAGGATGTGTGAGGTTAATGGAGGAGAATGAATGAGAAGGGTTTCGGTTGCAAGATTGGATCTCCGTTTGTTAAATTACGAGGACTTAAGACAACGAAGATATTTTACTGCGGACATAAATGGCCGAAGAATAGATCAGAGCCGCATCTGCTATTAACGAAAGTTCGATTCTTAAAATCCATCTGTTCAAGAGACTTTAATTATAGTTTATCGGAATCCATATCCACCAGAAACTATTGTTTCTTGGTCAACGTGGATTCAACTTTAGGGCATAATAAAGACCAAATAAGGTGATCATATGAAAGGCAGGTTAAAACACCTTTGCCCATTTAAAAGGTATGAATTTTTTAATGTTTATGAATATGATAAACCACCATCATGCGTTTTTTGCATTATTTATATAATTCTGATTGTCTCTCTGAGTTCTTCAGTATTTTTAAACACCTTAGGAATTTTTAGAGGTTTAGACGTAAAATTTGGAAATGGAAAACATTTAATGATGAATAATTATAATTTTCCACTATAAACAGTATTAAAACTGAAGGCGATGCAATGCAATGAAATCTAGATTTTGGCAAATTTATGCATAATAGCAAATTCTAGTTACATGGCTACATGAACAAGAGAATAGTATGATGCTGTTCATTACTGAAAGCTTATTGGTCTAGAAGCTTAACATGCATTGTGATTTCAATCGTTTACTTAATATATTATCATTTATTTACAAGGATGAAAGAATTATAAAAATTAATAATAAGAAATAATAACATAGTATAATAAAATTTTTTACTTAAAAGTGAACATTGCTGTTAGACGATCTGCGTGGCAGTATGTTGAAAAAGTCTCCAAAGTTATCAAGTTTTTCTACGCGACCAAATGACATTCATACGTTAAGTGTCAATTCTTTTACACAGGTGACCTATGATAATGATTCACAAAATGATGTCAGCATATTTATTATCATTTTTCATATTAAACATACTGAGAAATTTAACTGACTCAAGTGGACAAAACATATATTGACAGCCCGATAAATTGTAAGTCAAAGAATTAGGCATTTTAACAGTTTTCCAGTAAGCTTAAAATGATTAAGTCAAAAACATTTCTAACCACTTACTCAAGTTTACTTGGCTATAGTTTGAGAAGATAACACGGCAGAATAGGTCATAAGACATTGTATGAACAGGAAATGGATGCAAATAAGGCTAGTGGAACTGTATGGAGACGTTTCAAATTCATTCTGAATCTAAATGTGTTGTCAAGTCAACTCAAAAAGGACTCAAAATTGGTCATTCGGAATAATGAATGCTTCGAGAGTGCCCAGTGAACACATGACAAAATGGAAAAGGAAGAAAGGGGAGTGGAACGGTGAATGGAAATGACAAGATAGATGGTGCGGGAATAAAGTCGGCGGATCATCGGGGAAATTACAGAAGATTACGGAAATTACAGGATGAAGAAGATATAGGGAGAAACTACAGAATAGTAGAGGAGAAAAGACAAGATCGTAGATGAAAACTGCGGATACCAAGAAATTATTCATACATGGCGATGGTATTATGCAGGGTTTTCATCATGCTCTTCACTTTTGAAATAGTCGCAAACAGTAAACTTTCACATTTCACTCCTTTTGATGTAGTTTTATGTAGGAATAGGGGTGCTGCATCTCCAGGAGTTTGGCTTTTTAAACCTATTATTTGTTTGTATTTTGGCAGAGTGTTTTAGTATAATGAATAAACAGTTTCAAAAAATTACTTATTTAACGTCATTATTACTTATTACTTCTAATTTATTTAAAGCGGGAGGGCCTAGCCATACACTTAAGGCCTCAAGAGCTACGAGATTAAGCAATACACGTGGTGGTAACGTAGTAATTATTATTAAGAAAGACCTGAGTATCTGGATAAAATTCATTCTGTATAGTAATTCATTCGTACAATCAACTCATTGTTGTATGTGTATAATGTTGCAAATACAGTTATTAATGTTCATTTGCTTTGTTTCAGAAAGCCGTAGATTTAAGGAAATTCGCAGTATGGAGAAGATAGAGGCTCGCAGTGTGATCAAGTTCCTTCTTTTGAAAGGTTAGAGTACCCGGTAAACCACGATGAAACGATCGCTGTTCATGGAAATGATAGCTCGTCATTAGCACGGTGGTGAGGTAGAAAACAAATTTTCAAATTGGCCACATGTTCCTTACAGACGATCCAAGAAATGGAATACCATCACACACAGACGATGCTGCCACAATGAAGAAAGTTGAGAACTTTAACCAATTAAATCGAAGAGCAACCATCTAAATGATAATGAATGAGACTGATCTTAGTCGCGACAGTGTGTGTGGAAAATTATTCGCGAAGAACTGCACATGTCAAAGGTTTCAGCTTGTCGGTTTCCACAACTTATGGCTCCTTTTCAGAATCAATCAGGGAGCAACCTGCAATTGTGACCACGGCGCGACCGGTGATCAAAGCGATGTGGCTTTTAAATATTACCACATCCGCCCTGTTTTCCCGGTCTCATCCCAGGCGATATCGAAGAACTCAAAAGACAATTGCGGTATCGGAGATTTGACAACACAAACGACGTCATTCAAGAGGTAGAACAATGGTGTTCGCCACAATCAGCTGATTTTTACAATGGTGACCTTTGAAAGGTTAAGAAACACTGGGAGAAATGTATAACTCTGGATGGTGACATTGCAGAGAAGCCTTAAAAGTAGCAAATAAACGTTTAGTGTCCATCTCGAATATTGTTAGTAATAATTAAAAGTTAACGATATCCCCTCGTATTAGGTAACCTTTGCATCTGTGAATTACATCCTGAAATCTTTTTTATACATCATATGCTCCATGCTAGTTGATAGATGCGAAATGAAATGCACCTCAGAAATGTGGCATTAATGAAATGTAGCACGACAGAAATGCCTACTGCAAAAGAGTTTGCCGTTATGTCAGAGCAAGAGCCATGTTTCCGTCGTTCGTTGATGTTGAAAACATGCTTGCGGCAGTTTTTTTCAACTTGAACTAGAGACAAATTTACTTTATGCATATTCAATGATAGGTTTATCAAATAAATTAATCTCATTCTATTCCATATGATACCAAAAATTTGATGTTCCAAATCGTCAAAAGTAAAATCAGGCAAGCATATCGGAGTAAATTACTTTAAATCATTTTTTAGCAGTAATTAATGTATTATTTTGTTTCATTTTAAAAAATACTCCTTTATCATGATGTTTTCATTGGCAATATATACGTCAATTTATTCGAATTTCCGCAAAATTATCGAGATTTTTTATGAAAGTGCTATTAATTTAGCTAGTTGAATATTCCGCAGAAGAATCAGAGGACTCTACTACAAGGGAAAAAGAAGAAAAAGACCAGCAGCTGACTAGAAAGAAATTGGATAGTGAGAAAGTGGTGTACGGAAAAAATCATAATTTTTTGGGAGAGTAATCAAGTTGGCATCATCAAATCGATGAAAGATCTCCCTATCTCTCTTCATGGAAAATCCTAATCTTTGAACTTAGACACGAAGTGAGCATTTTTAGTACGAGGTACGAAGAAGAAAGAGTCAGAAATGATGAGGTTTGTCGGAGATTGTGGAGAAGACGGCTCTCAGACATCGAGGAGAAGGCGGAAAGCGAACGACTGAACGGAGTACGTTATATCCGCTAAGGGCATCTCTTTTTCCTCGAAGATGCCGAAACCCTGATACTGCGGAACTTTTGGCGCACGCGCTATTAAGATCTCCCACTGCCCCTCAACATCCTCCGCCCAGTAAATTCTCCTCCCTCCTCGGATCTCTCTCCATCTGCACCAGCCACCTCTTTCTCATCAAGCCAGATCCCACGCACACACCACGTCTTTCTCCGGTTTTCTCGTTGAAAGGAAAGATCAAGAACTTACTCCGTCATTCGGATAGGACGTGGAAATGAAGGATAGAAAATGAAAGGGTAAGATTAAAATGTAGTCGTGGCTCTTATAACAGAGGAAGAGATGTAGTTACGAAATAATTAACGTAGTGCAATAGAAAACTTCTTAGGTTTAATTTCTCGGCCGCCAACAGATTGTGCTTTGGAGAAAGTTACACGGCGTTTTATTCAAGAGTGGATAAAACACATGCTTCCTCAAAAATATAAAGTGTTTGCGACATATGAAGAGAATAAATTAATATATTCCAGTAACTGTTTCACGATTCTTGTATTAAGAGTTTTCCTCTGTATATTGCTTAATCTATAAAGGGGATATTTTTAATGGCCATTTTGTTGTTGCAGGACATAAGAATCTTTCCCACATTTCTACAGAATAAAAGGTGCTGAAGTATCAGTGTTCCTATCACTCTCACAGATAAGGCAATCGCAGCATATGAGTGACTTCAACAATTCAATTATGGGGTACTTTATCTGTAGCATCCTAGCCTATTGAAGGACAATTCGCTCAAAGTACAAGTGTAAATTAAATTCCAATTTCGCTAGAGGTGGAATTACTTAGCTCCAACCAATGAAAATTAACTATATTATAATTTTAAATTGACATAACTTACTTTTTAATATCCTGCACATTTATTTTACCGACTGCAACTTAAATAACTAAACGTCAAAGTAAGAATGAGAGAAAACAATTGTCATTGTGCGAGAAAGGTAAGAAATTGGGGGGGGGGAGACTCTGAAGGTTTTGTGCTACGAAACAAACGGTTGCAGATGCGCGTCAAGAGTGAAACGCATGGACTATATTCACCGTATGAGATGTAGTGCCTCAAATCAATTAGATATGCATGTACCCATAGGTACGACATACAGTTCAGTTGCGCAGTAACCGATTTCCACATCGAAACTTCAACTTTGAAACAATCATCATCGAGACTATGACAATAAAAGCAGATGTACCAAGAGCATTGTAGTCAAAAAAATTTACTTTTCCCAAAAAGAAAATAGGAGTAATGAATTTCCAATCATAAAAAATACGTCAAAACGTATGGTGCTCAGATAAAAATGAAATACGCTAATAAATGTGATACAGTCCATATAGTATACTTTCCCAATTCGATGCGTCGTCGATTTTGAGATGCTGAAGTGACTTCGCACTTTGAAGTCAATTGAATTTCGAAGGGCTATTTACAACAGCTGGAACTAGTATAACCTATCATTGAGCTCTATAGTCATTCTGAAAGTTTTATTCAAGTTCAGTCAACCTCAATATACATATCTTTATACTTGCAAAGAACCACAATCTTAATAGCTATACATTTTCATAAATGTGCTTCGCATTTTTCAAGAGAAATTAAAGCACCGTTAAAGTTAAATATTATTTTTTCCTATGACACCTAATTATTAAAACACATTTCAATCTCCCAAAGGCAACCACCGTGCTTTGATGTATATATTAGAGATATCGGATAACCCATGCAGTAATTTTTCGCACTCCTACGATCTATTTGGAAAAATCAAATTAATCAATACCAAGTTTACAATACAGAAATAAATCCGTTGAACAATAAATTTTACTTTCGACAGATTCTGAGAGGTGTAGCGGAAGTTCATCATTATGACAAAAATTTGCACTTTTCTACATGTTAAACTTATGGAAAAGTACAAATTTTGGTTTTTATAATAAATTTTAGTGGATTTCCTTGTTTTTCTAAGAGGGTCTTTAAAGGAAAGGGAATTCATTTATTAACACTGAACTGTTCGACGGGGGAATGAAAATTCCTATAAACCAATTCTAAAATCAACTTAAGAAATTAAATATTATCTTTGCTTTCTACGGGAATAAAACTTTATTTGTCGACTAGTTTCGTTTACACTGTAACATCCTCAGGACTAGTGATACAATGTACATTTTGTTTGAGTTATATACTCGGTCGGGTAGGGGTAGCGCTACCCCTACCCGACCGAGTATATAACTCAAACAAAATGTACATTGTATCACTAGTCCTGAGGATGTTACAGTGTAAACGAAACTAGTCGACAAATAAAGTTTTATTCCCGTAGAAAGCAAAGATAATATTTAATTTCTTAAGTTAAACATGGATTTCTACAAAGTTAAGGCCTCAACCATTCAGTGCATCAATTCTAAAATGCTGATTACACTCATAATTTCCATCAATCCGTTATTCTTCTCTAAAGATTTTAGAAATTCTATTGTAATTCTCATTTCATTACTAATGTCTTGTACACGCTCACTTTATGCCCTTCCTCTATGCCGAAGGATCTCTAAATTCTACCAACTCTTTCTTCCATTGCTTATGGTTCCACCTTCCTCTCGCTCCTCATTATATACAAACCATGATAGCCTGATATGTTCTTATACGCGTCTTGAAACCCTTAACTAATAAAACTGTGAAGAAAAATATAAATATTTTCATAAAATAGGATATAAACGTAAAAGGAAGGAAACTAGAGGTAATTCTAGGCTTAAAGATAGCCAGTAGAAATATAGTGTAAAAATAGAAATTACGACGAGTATTCTAAAACTGATTTTATCCGTAGTATTAAGTGTTACAAAGTAGTAATAACAGAAAACGAAGAAAAAGCATAACTGACCAACAACAGCCATAATAGCACCTTCCTTAGTTTAGCTTGCTCTCCTTTGACCGGTTGACAGCACTGCTATTTATGCGATCCCCAATACAGACCAGCATGAAAATAAATTCAAAAGACGAACTGAAACCCTCAAGATTGAGAAACACTCGCACTGTGATTCAAGGATCCCACTTCTATTTTAGATGAAATTGAGAATTATGAAAACTGAACTTTTCAAATGAGAGGAAAAAAATATTTTTGCACCAATGCGAAAGATGTGCCGAGAAGGGGAAACGAGTGTGGGATGGTAAACGATAAAAGCGGGGTGAGTGAGTGAGTGGTCCGAGGCTCAAGGGAGAACGAAAGGGCTGCAAGCGCGCGGGAAGTGAATGATGCTAAAAGGGAATGAGCGAGTGGGACGACGATGCAGGCGTTTCCAACCGACAATCAATCATTCTTCGAACAATGGACAAAAGAATGCCGATAAAAACAGCCGGGCGCGCATGCTGTATTTTGATTTTTTTCCTTTTCAAGTAGACTCGCGAGGGAGTTTTCGGAGTTCCCGTTTTTAAACCTATTGATAACACGGTCGACGGTTCCCACATCTTGGGGGAAAAAGGTTTCCAAATATTATGCTTCCCGTGACGTATTTTTTATTTGGGGGTGTGAATTTCCCACGCTCATATGCAGTGCACGTGGATTCATATGGGTTTGAGGCCCAGCCTTATAATACCGAATATAAAGGAGCCGGATCTTACTTTGTATTTTAAACGCCCGTTTCACTAAATTGCAATAATAAGAAATGAGACGGATGGGATACAATATAATGAGGATGTTTTGCTTGTTTAAAGGGTTTAAAGAAGGGATTCGACAGAACACAGTAAGAAAATTTACGGAAAGTATAGGTGAAAGGTATAGGAGTATAGTGGAAGGATAAGAATCTCATTTAGAGTAAGTAGGTTTATACTCAGTAAGAGTCACATTTGGAGTATCGTAGCAAGTGATCGGCATGGTATTAACATACATCCGTCTCCCATACTATTTAATAGAGGCAAATAATATAGAGGCAAAGTAAATGGTGGGGAATTACGGAATGATTTTGGTTGATAATGATGGTGGGCGGAGAGCTGAATAAGGCAGAAAAATCGGCCGGCGTTCCAGCTTTAGTTTGCCATTCAAACCAAGGATTTACAATCACTTTTGAGCGCTTAATTAACCAGTTCAAGGTACCAGGTGATTGTACTATAAATCATAAGATACAGAAAATAATAGCATTATCGTAAGCTCGTTGGATGAATCAAGCAAAATTAAGTTTGGACTAATTAGGATAAGTAGGCTTCACTTATTTAAGATAGATAGATAGTCGTCTTTATTTTGGGACGAGATTGAGACTCTGGAGTCTCTCGTCATATATGGAATAAAAATTGATGACATGAACTTTAAATTACTTAAAAAAATAATAAAATAACGTATGTCTTCGTATATATAGCGTATATAGCGTATCTTGGTATTATTCAGAAATCTCCAATATGGGGAAAAATGATAAGTTGAAAGTAGGAGGAGCTGAAAGGCATAACTAATTTAAAGCGGTAATTAATGAAAAGATCACACCGTTATCCAGTAATTTTCAGGATCTATTCATCCAAGGAATTCCGATTAACCGCATTCTATCGGAAATAAATAATTATTGGTCATCCGCAAGCTGCCTTTTACAGAGTGCGACCACATAACTTCCTTTTTTATAAAGCAAAACCCCTTTAAAAAAGGAAGTTATGTTGCCACACCCTGTATAAACGGATCGTACCTCTAATCGAAATTTGACTTATATTTTAATAAATACTTTAATTTAACATTATTTCAATTCTATTACTTTTTGGCAAATTATACTTTTATAGTTTCATTGATCCATATATTCTTATTTGTTCCCATTATTAGATGTTTACAAATATAAAAAAAAGAATCAAATCAATATGATGAAATCTATTTAATTAATAAGTTATTTCAATATGATAACGTCCAGGCGGATGGGTCAAATTCCCTGTATATACACATATTATCCCGTTGCGGGGATTTATTTAACATTATTTTATTTTAAGAAACATTTTTACCCATCAATTTCTTTTCGTCCATTCTTCTTTCTTCCTTTATTTTCCCTAATTTAAAACAAACCGCAATCACTGAATACAATTTTATGAAATTCAGTGGAACTAGTAAACTAAATATCAATGTGAGTAGCATGTTTTTACTCCTTAGAGGTCAATCTTACAGTATTCCACGTCTGCGATAAGGGCGGTCTAGTACTTAAAGTTTCATTTTTAAAGGACGATTGACGGCTCCGTATCATAGTCCTAAGTTGCTTAACGGAAATAATGCCCAAAAGCCGGCAATAAAATACTTATTGAGCGAGCAGATGCCTTGAAAATACTTCAGGATGATATAAATTAAACACTATATGATCAATTTTCTATCTGGAGAGGATTACATTATGGCTTTGGAAGGGTACAGGAAAATGATATTACTCATCATGCACTCCGACAGTTCGACCATAAGTTTCTAAAATTTAGCATCTAAGAGTGAGCCATTTCGTGAGGAGAAATAAGTGGGAGGAATAATATCAGTAGTTGGAATGAAGACTGGTAAAGACGTTTGAAAGAAATGGAAGATAAGAGCGAAAGATACTCTTGCCTAAATTCTGGTCTTCTTAAAGCAGGAAATAAAATTAGAGCAATTATAGATCGTTGACTTTATCCTGTAGCGCAGCGTCGTAAATCTGTGGGCTCGGCTTGAATTATTTTTAAGAACAATGAACTACAAAAATTACTTCTCTGAGATAAATACGGAATAACATTAGGTGCACTCATGAGATGGTACATTCTAATTTTTTTAAACAGATTTTTTTTAGTGTGTCAATTATTTACCTAAATTATCAGTATTTCTGGGAAAGCGTGACAGTCTAGACCCATACTGAGCTACTAGCTGGAGGGGGTAAGGATCGATTTTGGGTAGAGTCTACGCACCGTGTTTTACCTAAGTATTGTGATTTTTCAGGCACCAGATCTTCCTATGAACAGTGAAAGTATCGTGGATACCCTTTCCCGAAATGTGAATTTCGTACGTCGTATTACATACATAATACGAGGTGAGTCTCCCTTCACCGATCAAACTAACCATCGAATTTTTGTTTATCTGAATTGAAAATTAACTAAAGCAAATTTTAATTAATTTTATAGAACTGCAGTTATTAGTATTTAAAATTAAATTAACTTAAAATTGCTTAAAAATCCATTTAAACGGCTGATTTTATGCTCTCATATCAAGAGAAAATAGAAACAAAAGGTTTACAAAAATCTTTCTAAACATTGTCTAGGTCAACATTCGTACCATTAACACGAGACCAGATATCTCAATTGACCAAATTCTTATAAGAATTTATTTCCATGCAAGTATAGAAATCTCCACTTCATAACATTCAACTCCTGAGATCATATGCGTTCGACGGAAAGTAAGAGAGTGCAATACTTGAGTATACTTAATTTTACCATGCCACAGTAATGCCTTGGTTTCACCGAGCAAACCCTCATCCAATACCCCCATCCCCGTTATTTATGGTACCCTTGCATCTCCCTCTCATCGCAGCTCGTGTTCTCCCTATACCCCTTTCTCCCAACCTCTGCCACGGTCATTAATCATCCGGATATCAATGTGTGTCACTGACCAGGTGCCCGGGTACATTTTTACAAGTCAAATCGAAAGTCAACTGTCGACTGGATCGGGGAGGAGGTCTCGTAGAATGAAGGACCGATAGGAAGGAAGGGGAAAACGTCGCACGGTCATGAAGGAAATAGAGAAAGGTGAACGGAGGAAGCGGAAAAGGTTCTCGGTTGAGGAGATAATTTTAAGATTACCAAATCGGATTATGGAGACCGAAGGGAAGTAAGCTGACCCATGAAGAGTCATTAATGGGCCTTCTTCAATGCCGACGGCTTAATTTTTTCCCCTCATCATTTAAACGAGATGGAAATGTAAGGCGTTTTCCGCTCACGCTATTCATAAATAAACGGTAATGATTCACATATATTAAATGCATTTAACGTAACCTGTAATCCTGCAAACAGCGCTCCAATAAATGACGGATTTTGCGATTTCTAAAATATACAATATGTAACCGTTCACAAAAGATCCCAAAATCTTCCAGTGTTTTCCGCCCAAGTCAACACGACATGAGGTTATAAATATTTAAAATATATAAATTCAGGACAACGACACATGCATATACGACGAAATAATTTAGAGACAACCAATTAAAGTAGTCATACTAAAAATTAAAGCAATCCTTCCAAAGAAAATCGAGACGATTGACGAAAAATGACTCAACGTTAGAATTATAGCTGCTTCATAAGCAAATATAATAGCTATTTCATTAAATACCAGTGATAACTTACATATGGTATGATATGATGATTTCTTATAATATAGCAACTGAAATTAATGACGATATCTCTTGTTAGTGAAAAACCAAACATGATGGGGGTTTGAGACAAAGACCTCCGGATTGCAAGGCGAGGAATTTTCCCCACCCCCCGCCATGTTCGTTATATTTAAAGAATGAAGAAAAACAGAATACTTGGTATGCTTTTTCCCTGAAATTAAAATTTCGCTTTGTGATTGACCCAAATGAAATGAATCCAATTTCTTGTCAGTAAGAATCCGGTTGTTCGATGAATATTAATTTTATCACAAAAAGAAAAATCAAAATGTTGCTTAGCAATTGTTGCTACTAATTTTAAGATTATTTTGTTTCGATTTCATATACAAATAAATGAAATGGATTTTTTCTTAAAAATAAATTTAAATCGTAGGATTTTCTTAAGAAAACGTCATCTTTTCCATGTCGCATTCCGCAAATATTATGCAACAATAACGACAATGGCCGTAAACGATAATGACTTTACCATTTAACATTAATTTGACATTATCATGAGCGAAGTTTACAGTTGAATTTCCTATGTACCTGAACGGTAATTAAGCGTCCAATTCTCTCAAAATTATTCTTAAATATTTATAATTACTAATCATTTAATAGGCCTATCAGAAATCCCAAATCCATTCACGGTAAAGTCCTTCTATTGAGATATCATTAATTTTTTTAGTCTGCTAGCCGACTGTTAAGCCACCGGAAGATTTTCCTCCTTCCCAGTGTTTCAACCTCTCCCCTCCCCCTTCTCCATTAGTCTATTACAGACGTCGCATTTAATCACCTCTGGTGCTAGAAAATGGCGTCCGTTCCCAACCAACAATCTTTACCCCGCCTCCAAACTCCTAAGCCTACCTTTATGCATGAGTATTTCTTCTTCCCTCCCCCACCCACATCTCCCCCCCCCACTTCCCAAGACGTTAAGGACCTTTCTTTCCCCCTCCCCTTTCTGCTTCTCCCACCACATTCCTCCCTTCCCCCTCCGACCTCTCAGGTTTGTGTGGCGAAGAGGGCGGAAGCGCAGGATGAGCATCGCTGATACCATCGGAAAACACCCCTTTTTTCCCCTCACGATTTCCTCCCCTATTTCTTCTCATGGTAAAAAAATGATAAACCCCCAAACTTCATTATAGTCATTTTTTGCGTGTGGCTTCTCGAAAAAAATAGTTTTTAAACCGAAATGCATCGAGTGTGAACACGGGGTAAGAAAACTCCCTTCTTTACGACACCACGTCCCGCTTTCTTTCTCCTCCTCAACCCACCCACCTTTCCCCATCCCCCCTGCGTCGTATCCCCATTTTTAACCCTTAATCCTCCCCATCTCCGTTCTTCCTCTTACTAGGAAAAAATAATAATATAATATCCTCTTTATGCCTAGTGCTCACGCTACCTGTTAAAAAAAGGGACAAAAAAGGGAAATTCGTGCAGATGCCTGAGTATAATACGACGGGCCACCTAACAACCTCGGTTCCCTCGCTTCTCTTCCCTAGCTCACAAAATCCTCACGTCTAGGCCTACACTAACCGTCGCGGAGTTGGCATAACCTATCTTACTTCCTTTCGTCCCTCTCAAATGTATGTCCAAAAGGCACTGACGCCCGTCCTCCTTACCTCTCCACTTCCGCGTTACATGTCCTGTCCTTGTCTCGCGCAGTGATCGGAACCAATGTATGTACATCACACTCTCTCACCCCTTTAAAGAATAAACATCACTAATTTTCTGGTATCGTAGTAAAAAAAAAGTCGCAACTCTTGGATGCCAAGTCTTTGCATGAGTAAATTCTTGAATGAGTGCGTAAATCGGCTTTATCCTAAAGCATGAGTCTTTCGCAGCTTTTTACAACTGTACTTGTGTGACTGCAGCGGCATGATCAGTGGCAAAATTTAGAAAACAAAATGAGAAGTTTTGATTCAACATTGTACCACGCAAAATTTACATAGCTTCATGCTCCGAAATCATGTCTATCTGGAGGGAAAGTGTGTCGTTAAAATATCAACAATATTTGCTCAAATAGGACCATAGGAAAGACTATGAATATCTATATTTTAACAATTCTTCACCCATTTATTATATAAACATAAAACTCCAATTGGCAAAAAAAGATGTCTCATAGGAAATACATACGTAGAATAAAATGATTGCATGCAAGAGTAAAAAAGATTCCGTGTCCGGAAGAGAGAAAACGAGGGTCAGAAGCAACATATTGATTTATAAACTGTTATTTCTCAATGGTTTAAAACAGTTATTGTATTATTAATACTAATAAATGATTTATCCAATAAAGGCTTGCTTCACCTGGATGTTTGATATGCACGCTAAAGTATATATAAATAATTAAGAATTCATTTTTAGTACATGGTCACACAATTCATACGAAAATTATACCATTGCCATGACATGATGACATGGTTATAGTCAATAAAACAGCATTTATATATGGCTCTTATCTTTGTAGAACTATTGATAGTGTGGCCTAAATTATAGACAGACCTAATAATTTAGGTCTGTCTATAATTTAATCTCGTTTCCTATAATTTAATCTAGTAGTCTAATATTAAATTGTGACCTAAATTATAGCAACTGCCCAGGATATGCATGTTTTTAACATATTAGCAGCATTATTAAGATACTACAATAGTATTGTAGGTATGTTTCCGGCAATAATATTTTAAAACTTAGTATACGAGGATAATGGATAACTTTATTAGAATAGATAAAACTGATTACATCCTACACTTAATATATCTTTCGGCGATGTTTCGTTTTAATTCATAAAGTTTGTGATTATAATTTTTTTAAACAATGCTAACCCTAACCCCGCGTAGCATACAGATATATCATAACACCATTTTTTCATGATGATCCGAAAAGTCGGTTTGATGGTATATAATTACTACTTTACTTTTTCCAGAGAAGATTTCGGAATTACTTTTATTCAAAATCGAACGAATGCAGCTGGGTTGAATGCTTTACTGGTGGCACACCTAGTTATCATTTATACCGATACCGAGAAGAAGACCAGAATTTGGTGAAAGGCAAGTAACAATTAATTTCTGTTCTTTATATGATTTTCTATCGCCTTCCGTAGTGTTTACCCCACGCGCTTCCTTTCTGCCTTCTTTCCTTCCTCCCGAGGCTACCTAATGAAGGGTACGCTTCGGGTACCATTATTTTAATAACCCATTATATTTGTGAGGTTGCGGAAATAGCGGCCCTGTATTCCAGATCTCCCTCCACTCTTCGTTTCCTTGCTACCGTTTGCGACTTAAATCTTAGGTCGAGATAAGAAAAGTGATATTTTAAAGGATATTATGGAAGCTCAGATTTCAATTACAGCAGGTTGCAATCTCATCTCAAAAAGGCATATAATGTGGTATCAAATTTCTTACAAAAATTTTTCCATTAAAGCATTCTGCATGTTAGCAATAAATATTTTAAGTGATAATTTATTTAACCAAAACTTCAAAAGTGAAATAGTTATTACCCAACATCGGAAAATAAATTCACTAACTAAAAAAGTTGATTCGGCTAAAAACACAGTATCTAGCAATAATACACCAAATAATACTCAAGTGTAGCACTATGCATATTCCCAAATCTAATTTCACATCTGAATTAGGGGATATTATCCTGTCCAAATGGCCGGCTCAAACACACCAAAATCAATAAACACAGATCTAAGTGTAGAATAGGTATGGGGTTTAATTTTAGCGTGGATTTATCAAAACACCTGAAATTGTATGAAGCACTTGTGTAAATAGGGAAGTATAGAACCTTGGGATAAAGAGTAAATAACGATCAAGCTATTGTACAGTCTAACAATTTGAGAGAGTTAGAAGGAAATTCTTTTTTATTTAAGGGCGCTCGTAATTCTTCAGTTACAACAGTTACGCCATGGCGTGAATGGGAAATACTTACAATTCAAGTAAACTGATCAGAGGTTTCAGCGGTAAAAGTTTTGAGGTTCTATTTGAATTAAATTTTTTTCTCAAATTCGACTGGTTTTGGCGTGTGTATCGACCAAGTATTGCACTAATCTTAGCGTAATTTCCCACACGCTCCTGGTAATGTGAATATTTACATAATTTTTATCACGATTTAATGCAGTTCATTTCATATTCAATTAATAATTACTTTGTCAAAAAGACGACAAAACATTTTGAGCCAGTGTTATAGATGAAAATCAACAACATATTCAACATTAAATATCACCACACTAGATGATAGTGTGCCAACTTCCTTTCAGCTGGTTCAAAATGTCAATATCAGGCAATAGAGGCTAAGTTAAAAGTTGTTCAACACATTCTTTTCATTCAATACAAAGTCTTTATAAGTTGGATCCTTTCTTGAAAATAAATTATTGGTAAAATATACTTACTACTCTTTTTCAAGAAGAACCTTATTTGTAGAAATTGACCATTCATACTTTGCGAGGAAAAGTAAACAAAATACACAGATTTTATCACGAAATTTGCTACACCAGCAATATACTCGCATGATTAGCTATTGCAGAATTTCCATTAGTTCAATTGAAAAAAGTCAACCTGAGCAAAGAACACAACTTAAGAATTAACTGAAGATCGCAGCGTTCATCAAATTGCCTAAAAATTAGCTCGAAAGACAAAAGAGATGGCATTGAAAATAAAAGTTTCTCCAATCCATTCTTCACGCCAAATTGAAATTCATAATGTGTTTTATGCTCACTAGCATTAAAGAGTGGAAGACTTTCGTGTAAAATGTAAATAAGGCTCTTACAGAAAATATTTCAAACTTGGATGTTTCGTCTCACAAGCGCTGAAGAGTGAGCATAGCGGCTCCACGCCAACTGAATACGGAGGCGAAGTCTAAGAAAAGGAAAAATACCCGTTTCAGTTTTAACATAAGTAGGAAGTAATAAGACATTTTTCTTCCGAGAAAGTAAGCCATTTAAATGTAAATTACTCGTGAACCACAAATCATTTATCAAGAAACTGCGGGAGATGCCGCAACAGTAACTTTAACGGAGTCATCCGCAATGTGTGCATTATAATGCAAAAATTTCAAAGTGTGAAAGGACTTCTCGGTAGATTAATTGGTTAAAGCACTTGGCCGGATATTGAGGGATCCGGGTTCGAAACCCGGTCAAGGCGAATGATTTTTACTCTCTGAAATTGTTGCATTACAAATCATTTATGCATAAATCAAATATCGTGATGCATAAATGTGGTATTAAATTGCTTTTGAGATCGTCTAATCAAATCTTCATTACAAATTCTGGTCTTCATAATGTTTGCTTAAACTTCATTCATTTTTAACAAAAATAGTTTTATTCTGATCGAGCAATCAAATAAATGAATTTCGTTGCTTACTTCTATAGACCAGAGGATAGAAATATTAATTTTCCGGGTGTATTATGTGAGGAAATTTCGATCAATTGCCATTAAAAGCTATGCTGAATCGAAAAAAAACTCTGAAAAATTTTAATAGGTTTTGAATTCGTAAATACAAACTCCCTTATTCATAGATTGAAAAACTATTATTTTCTAAACTTTTTAATAAATATCTTTATTTAATGATTCATAGTGTCTATTCATGTATATGAGTGCACAGGGCATAAAATTTGTCAACAAATTCTTTTCAAACAAGCCACCCATTAATACGATTTCAAATACCACACAATGTGTTTTACGAGAATCCAATTGATAATAAGGTCACTCAACTCGGAAATTTTCACGCTTCTCAAGTATATCTCTTGAAAAAACATGAAGTAACAAGGCTACCTTCGATTAAAATCGAGGAAGGTGATAATGGACTCTTGAAACTTGAGTCCTCCGAAACGAAAAAAATCGAAATCGCCGATTTTTTGTCGTGTGAATTCATGAAACTCATTGACCAGTTTTACAGTTTATTTATCCTTGCCTCGAGAATTTGACATAATTCGTCAAACCCTTATGTCGGTTTAAAACATGTTCGCCCATACATTCTGAGAAGTTAGTAAGAAAATAACGGCGCGAGAAATAATGAAACTCAAGACGTAATAATACCTAATTTTTCCAGATAGAACGCCTCGAAAAATGCGCGAGGACAGAATCTGGTAGAATATGGCTGGTGGCCCTTAATAACACCACCCTCTCTTTTAATTCTCCTTCAATTGTCACGCAAAGAGTGTGTAGGTAATGGGGCGCGAACGGCAAATACCCTTGCATTACCTACAAGGGGATACCTGCGGCATGTGGTTACTAAAAGGGGCTGAGACAAAGAAGGGAGGTAAAAAAGAAAGCTGCTGTAATCACGCTCCTCCCCCACACTTCATAATCCTCACAAAATTCGCCCCTCCTCTTCGAGAGATTCCCACTACCTTTTTTTCTTATCTAAAAGCAGTCCAAGCGTCCAAACCTCTTTAAAAAAATATATAACTCCACCTTCTCAAACTCACGCCCGTATTCTTAATAATCTGCTCCGATCGATGATCAAGGGAGCGAGCATAATGGGAAGGTCAAGCGGGCGCGATCACACGCCATATCTTTTTTCGGTAGAAGACTAAAAGGGGGGGGGGAATTATAAAAATATTCCGACAAAAAATAAATTACAAAAAACTGACGGGCACGGAAGTGGGCCCTACCGAGGTCAAACCCTCGTGACTGATAAGAAAGGAGAAATGCTTTGCGGGAGAGAGGGAGAGGAAGAATGGGGGGAGGAGAGCGAACGAGTGAGTGAGCGAGAGGCATTTTTTAAGGAATATAAAAAATATTAGTCGATTTATATATTTGTTATATGGCGAAGCAATTTTTCGCCTCGACGAGCCACCATATTTTTCCCCGCCCTTCTCGGAGGGTTAGAGGAGGTGGGGGTCGGAAAGAAATCCGCCGAGTCTGTCGCCCGAAGGTTAGGGGGAAATGGTGTGCCGGGGTGAAGTGGGGAAAGGTGGGAAGTAGACGTTGAGACAGTGCTGGAGGAGGTCCCGCGTCGGGAAGGGCCCTGCACGCGAGTGATAGATGTCGTTTGAATGCCAGACCGGTCACACAGTCCTCGCGACGCCGATTCGTATCAGAGTTCCAATTTCTCTCGATTGGCCCCGCCTTCAACCCCTCCATCGCCATCTCCCTCCTGCTCGTCGTTTTCTTTTACTCCACCCCCTGTCCTCTTATCCACGGTACTTCTCTACCTTCTCTCTTGCCACTTCAATAAAGCATGCTATATGACCAGAAAGCGCGAGGTGGGAGAGTGTTAAGTTAAAATAAAAATACCACAAAAGGAAAATGGCGGCAGAGAAACGATAACTCATTTGTGGAAAAATGATTCGAACGCGTCAGTTTACCGGGAAATGTGATGTTTTTCGTGTCACCCTGCTAAATGTTCTTCGCAATAACTCCGTCAGCTAAATCGCTGTGATAAATATAGACATTGATACCAGGGTTAAAGGACAAAAGGCAACAAAGAGAACTATTGCAAAATGTTTATAATATCCAAATTCTCATAATCATACATCCAACAATAAAGAAATTATTGGCATCATTACTGTAACTTTGCTGGTGGCATAAATAAGTGCACTATTAATTTTTTTTCGCAATATGTTCTTGTTTCTACTCCAACATAATGAAATGGGCGAAGCTGAAGATTCATTCACTGTAGAGGAGCTTATCTCAAATTTTTTCTCATCCCAAAATTGTCTTTTTGTTACACAGATTCAAATGTCATGTCTACAAACAATTTAGATGATTTTCTCAATTAAGAGTGAGGTGGAGCCTACTGAAAGTGACACTAGTCCAGACGTATAACACTATAAATAACGAGGAAATATAGACACAGTGTTGACGAGCGAACTTTCTTAAATGAGCATACCACCTGTTTTATGAGTATCTCGTTAATCAAGGCGAGTTGATGACTGGTTAAATTAATATGTCTAGCGTAAAAATAACGCTTTCATTTTATTCAAAATTAATCACAGTTATTCAGAACTTTTATTATCGATAGCTAAGGATGCTCGTTAATAAACCTCATGATTAATCACCAGACCTCAGGGAATGATTACTAAAAAAAACTAGATTGCTCATGATTACGCATGCCTAGCATATTTCTAACAGTATATCGGAATAAACTAAAATTTAAATATCTTGATATTAAACAATACCCACTGATATCCCTTGAATTTAATTAGATTTCTCGTCGATTGAATGGTTCTTTTTATCCAAAAACATGCATTGAGATGAAGGAGTAAGTCTTTCAAAAATGTTTTCGTCGGAAGACCATCCATATTATGATAAAATTCAGGCAAAAGGAAATATGAAGGAAATAGGTGGGACAGGGGATGGGAACTTCCTCCATCAACTGAATGCATTAAGCCAGGTCATTCAAATGGGGGGCTTCCAAATAAGGGGCCGAATAAAAAAATTGGAGCTAAGAAACGTTTTTGGAACTGTGTTACTGTCATCTGTTCAGGCTTTCTGTCCAATTAAATGGAAATAATAAAAGGCAGCAAGGCGTGAATCCAAGGAAAGGATCTGATATTGCATAAACACTAGTATCCATTAGACATTCTCCAGCTTCCGACGGAAACATGATACGATATTCAGTTTAAAGAGTGGGAGCAGAACGAAGAAAATCATTCTTGGAAATTTCCCAGAAATTCCTCAACCGAAAAGAAAGCTTAGCTCTTGCTAATGATATCTTTAACTGACTTATTTTCAATGAAAAGCTGCCTACTGAAGATAATCGAAATATTATCAAAAATTCGATTCCAGTTGATAAGCACTCTTTCATGGAGAATGTAATCTCTCCAAAGCCTTAGCTCGTGGAAATTGAAGAGAGACGACAACTACCAGGGTTAAGGCCAAAATACTTATATCCGGAAACAAACGTACACCCGAAAACCTGCCTACATCGTCGATTGCAGGGACTAGGAAGTCGGTAGCATTCTATATTTCGATAACTTGTGCTTATAAAATGCTTTGCACTGGAGGTGGGACTTAAATTTACCTTTTGACCTCATAAGTTGTTACGGTTTCAAAGTATGTGCATGTTTCGCGAGTGCACTTCATTGATCGTCGAGAAACTTTCCGAATATGCGATTTGTAAGGTTTCCAAAATTTTGAGCGATAATAACACTTGAATAACCGCTTTAAATGTTTTCCATGTTCCAAAATTTGACGTATATACGCTAAAGTTCCTCTATTTTGTATTAACATCGTCTATATGCAGCTGGATTTCATTTGAGAGGACATCTTTGATTATTTATATTGTTGATATTGTAGTTAAAAAACGTTTTAAGGACAAGTTCACTTAATCTTCTAAAAATGTGCAGTGAGTGTTTGCAATATTTTAAGTAAGTGGAACTTAACAAATTTTTATATCTACCGCATCATGCCGAACGTGGTTGAATCATTCCAAGACATCCATTTTGAGGATAGCTCGGGATATTAACTACGGGGAAATACTAAACCTAAGTACAGCGGGTAAGACAACACACAGCAACTAAGTACTGCCCAATTACTCCTCAAGTAAGAGATAATGGTGAATTACTCGACCACGGGCAGTACTTCGTTACTGTTATTTTCCCCCTGTCAACCTCTGCTGATAGTCACCTAGGTAACTGAAACATTGCCATTGAGTTCCAAGAAAAATCAAGATCGGCGAGAGGATTGGCACCTTTCAAACTCTAAAAAAAGGATTGTTATGAATACTAGAAGCCAGCAAAGTATCTTGTACATTAAGAATTCAGAAGGAAAAGACGTGAAGGTAAGAAATTGTTTGGAAGAGGTATATAAGAGATCTATTGAATGGATAGCAACAGCAAACAATTCTTCTAAGTATAGGCTGCCAGTTAAACCCTAATTGATTATGATATTTCAATCAATCCTCTCCAATTAACGATGATACCGTCAAACCTTTTTGTTTTTGAAGGATGGATCTTATTTCTTGAATTATATATAAATTTATCTCGTATTTTGAGTAACATTTTATGCGCCATTTTTCATATTATGGACCCGTTCTAAATCCTTTAAATAGTATTTTATCATGACATCACTATCGGTACCAGAAAATAAAAATATGAATTATTTGACAATCGTATAATTGAATGAATCAGTTGAATCCGACAACAAGTGGAAAAATGTAACTGGATTAAAGCTACAAATCTTCGAAAACTAAGGAAACAGAAACATGTAATCAAAATCTATCATAAATGCCAGAAAGAAGGGCATGATGAAATTACGTATTAAATAAAATTAATTGATAGCGAAATGATTCAAAAAACGAATCAATATTAACGCGACTCTTCCATAGCAATAAATCCTGCTGACCAGTTTTTATGCCGAGAATTAAGTTGATAAAATATTTAAGCATTTCAAGTATTTTGATTAAACTCTATCATAAAATTGTCTAGAGATTACAAAACAATATCTCAAATTCTAATTAGTTCAATCTTATCCCAAAACTGGTTCTAAGATACAAAGATTCTTACCCGAATTTCAAGTAACTGCGGGAGATGCCGCAACAGTAACTTTTAACGGAGTCATCTCTTTCTCATCTCATCAGAGTCTCAGAGTCATCTCATTCTTAGCCGAATTAATCGTCGCATAGATTTTCTTGCATACAATTTACCTGAGGCTTATGTATTTTATTCCAATAAAATTCCTATATTTTTCAAAACTCTTGACAGCAGCAGTTGTAGTAGGGACACTTATTTCATTTAAAAGTTGAATAATTATATATTAGAAGTTCTCAATTTCATTTTCCATTTTTTAATACTTTTAAAAAGCTAATATGGTACAAATTACATTTCAATATTAAATTGTACATGCGAAAATAAAAGGAAAAACTCTGGCTAATATATTTTGTAGGTATCTAATAAAAAAGTAGTAAACAGCGACTTGCACCTAAGAATTCGTCAGGTCCGAAATTAACTTATGAAATTCTTTTCTTCAGGAAGCATTGAGGATTGACTACCAAAATTCTGAACTAAAATTTCAATTGAAAGTTTTTACGAAAACTATTTCGTCAAAATTCATAATTACACTTAATTTACCCCGAGAATATTAAGAAAATGATTTCAAGAAATCCTCAGTCTCTTCAGTCGAGTGTCACGCCACAGTTTGCCATGCCAACCTGAACATGTCAGGTTACCCTTGAACGGGCTTCCAGTTTATCCTCACTTCATCGTAAACTATGAAGTCCTTTCATCTTACCCTTCAAACAACTCCGCAAAAACACTTATCGCAAATCATTCCGGACATAATTACCACCTATAGAGACCTTTTCTGCACATATTTGCCAGGTAGAGGCCTAGAATCAAGTCGTAATTGTATGCGGCAGGTAACATCAGGAAACGGCGAACCAACTTGTCGGGGATACAGAAAAGAAGTGTAAAAGTTCCCAGAAAATAGGCGAGGCAAGAATCCATATCGTTTAGAATTCTCCCTCGCTGCAATGCCTCGCCTTCTTTCCCACCTAAAACTCGATTGAAGGACAATTTGAAAACGAAAGGAAGAGCAAGGAAATGTGGTAGGTAAGGTAGGAGAGGGAGAGGAGACGGAGCTCGATGGAGTCCCCCGAATCCTGATGGCAAACGAGATACCAGGAGAAAACCCTCTCCAGCCTCCCTTCGGAACGCAAGAGCAAAATGCCTACGAGGCTTACGAGCACTGATGTGAGCGGAGAAAAAAGGGAACCGTAGGAAAGAAAAGGAGTAAAATAAAGGGGAGGGGAAACGCAACATCGGATTAGAATTGGATTGTGAAAGAAAGGAAGCGTATGGGAATGGCATACTCGGGGTTGGAAAGTCAAGCAGAACTCGAAAGAAGATGAAGAAACGAATGAAGGGGAACATAAGGTGAAATGGAGAGTGAGGTGTGCCCTAGAAGTGAGAGGATAAACCGGCTGCGTGATAAGCCTGTTCAGCGTCCTCACCAGCTAACACGAAGGCGGCGCGGACTTTCAGGTCCGCATGATTTTTATACGAAATTATTTCCATTAGGATTCCACAAAAAAGGGACGCAGAATTTCGGAACAGAGAGTATGATTGATGAAAGTAAGTGCTTGGACAAAAGAAGCATCCCATCTCATCTTTTGAGGGGCCACCTCAGAGTTTCTGCGGTTATAACGATATTATGGATATTATAAAGTAATATAGGAATATTAGAGACTTAAGAAGATGAAGGTTATCAGTTAAACACTTTATGTTCTAGGGACTACGGGACTATTAACTGAATTCTATAATGCCACCCTATTGTTCAACAGGCAATATTGCCTTAAACGAAAAAGGTCGATCATTCTTCAAACGTGCATTATTAGGAAGCATTAAGACAACTGTAAAACAACGCTCATGTCTTTGGATTTGTTCAGCTATATACCCCAATTAGTAAGTAATACATTTAACTATGAAAACTAGATTTGAAACATCCATTAAAAATCGTACTATTCCATAGAAATATTCAACGGTATCATTGTGCCATTAGTTTTCTGTGGATTTTTACGATTTTATTTTTCGATAAATTATATGAACTTCCAAGAGGAGAAGCAAACCTGAAGCATTAGGGTATGCTGCTTTTAAAAGTAAATCATTTAGTAGCAGTATCTTCGAGAAAGTTATCTTTTTCCCGTCTGTCATATTCAAAATCCTTATAAACATTTTTAACAAGGCTGCTGAACTGAAATTTTAATTTACAACTTTACCTGAAATCGATTTCCTTATTTTATTTTGTCCTGATGTGTTTGTATAGAGTTATAAACAAGCGTATCTGTTAAAATAGCGGTACATTATTACTGAATACATAGGCAGAGTTTTCGAAAAAAAGAACGATACAAGCAGTTAATTAAAAGGTACGCGTACGAACAATTGAAAGCTAGAACCTAGCAGCGCCTTGGTACTACTATTGGCTACCATCTACCATATTTAATCCTATCATATGCATGTGTAAATTTATCTAAAAATCAATGAAAAATAAATGCCATTAGAGCTGAAAATTGCAACCCTTACAGTAAAGTACAGACAATGAGGTACAAAATAAATCCTAATGGAAGAGCGCTGGGTATGCGAATGTACTAAAGATGCCTTTCGGGAGTGAGGGGATAGAATAATAAGAGAAGGTGACTAAGGATAGAGGCATGGTCGAGAGGTAGGTTTTTTCTTAGCATTCGAGGTGAATGAGGGCGAACTCAACTATGAAGCCAAAATCGTGGGGATGGAGAATGGGAGTGGCTAGGGGGAGTGGTTATAGGGAGACTTCTTCTGGCATTCTCTCCACATTTATTCCACCCGAAACTCGCCCCCCCTCCCTTCATTCCTATCCTCCTCCTCCCATTCGACCGCGGAACACCCCGACCCACCATGTGGGAGTTTTCGTTCCTCACCCCTTTTATAAGGGAGCGTGGTTGCTTGGGGAGAGAGGGGTTGAAGAAGGAAGAGGATGGGAGCCTTATCACTGCCATCTACCCAACAGCCACAACAATGTCCGTAGGGTTTAGCTAGGGAGAGAAGGAAAAGAAAGAAAGGAAAGTTGGGAAATGGAAGAACGGCAAATGAGAACGAAAGTAGGAGGAGAGTAAGAGAGACAAAAGAATGTTCAGATATGAAGTGGCTTTGGTGGCGGAGGAAGAGAGAAAATGGCACGAGAACTGCAGATAAAAAGAAGGAAAAACCGCAGGATGTTCCACCGTCTCACCGAACGGAAAAACCGATTACCGACAGAAGGTCACCGGAAAATTAGATTGTACCGCGACAATTAAATGAAAATCGAAATTAAGTGCAGAGTTTTTGACTAGCCAATTTACTTTTTGGTACTCTGATTCTACATACCCATCAATTATTTTCATCCCTAAAACGAGGTAAATAAACTTTGGCTTTCCACAAATTAATAGCTAGCTTCTAAACCACAAATTTTAACAAAACGAGCAGTAATAATATTATAAGATGTATAAAAATCCATTCAAAGACCACGAAATTCTTCAATAGCTTGGCTTTGGGTTTAGCACAACTTGTATCCGAAAATGAAAACTCATCTGCAACCAGTACCTCAGTTTTATGAGTTCAGTGGAATAACCTAGCTTTAGGGAAACCTCTTCGTTTTTAAATCATGTATGCTAATTAGCAGGCCGGATCCTATCGTTATACATCTTCTGCTTTCCCACGGTTTTGATACCACGAAAATACATTGATTGCTATTTTAGAGTGAAACACCCAAAAGAATCACAAGACTTGTCATGGCACGCAGAGCGTTTGGAGCACGATGTATAAATTAGGCCACCATGTCGCTTAAACCTTCTGTAAATGAACAGAATTATCTCAGATGCCAAGACGATGAATATTAAGTTATTACTTATTTAGATTGAGTTTTCCTTATTTTATCGATAATAAATCATATCGTTATTCTTTCCTTTGTGTGTCCAGTCTTAAGTCTTATAGTCATCAATAAATTGCCATTTTTCATCTATATTAGTTATCCATCGAAAATCCCAAAATAATTAATAAATTGTGAATACGTAGCAGTTTATAATGTATGGTTACTTACTTTATCATAATATTTTACTTCATAAATTACGGGCCCATACACGCCAATGTGCTGAGGTGAAACAATTTCTTATGGTGGAACATTGCACGCACTTATCTAAATACCTCTTATATTCCAAAGTTTTCCACCCTTGAAAATTTTTTATTATTCCTTTAATGAGAGAACCAAAAGTTGGGCGGAGCTCAGCTATTAAACCAAGGCATGAAGTGGTGAGCCTCCTACTGTCACTATATTAATGACTCATTTTGTCGTGGAAATCATGTCGACGTCGAAGCATCCTCTTTGCCTAATCCCAACACACAGACGTCATATTCAGCCAGAAAACACCAGTAATTGCACATTTAGAATAAAGAAAACAAAAAGTGTAAATAAATTTTGATTGGTTTACCGAAACGTGGGTTCACTCCATTGATGAATCCACGACAGATTTAACAGGTTAAACTCGTTAAATCTGTTATTGTCACATTAAGAAAAGTCATCTCTCTTGAGTAATTTTGCATTGGAAAGTCATCAGCTCCGAAAGATTAAATTCGAATCGTAGGCACATACTCCCCTTGGTCAGCGATTCATTCTAATCGAATGATATAATTCTCAAGAGAAATACATGTAGAGTGCTTGTGGAAGAGTAAACAAAAATTAGAGGGAGGGCTAAAGTATTCCACCTTAGTTAAAATTGTTCAAACGTTTTCATCTTCAGAATTTTTAGTGAAGCGGTAAAAACTATTTTATGCTATGTCGTCATGTCATAAAATTATCATAGCATGCACAAATGGCAAATACGTTGAACACCAATTCTACCGTATAAGTCTACTCAATGTTGAAAGAGTCTGAGGCACGAAAAATGAAAAAGAAATTAATGAAGGAGAGTGCGGCCAAGTTGAAGCACTCATTGTGTGTGAGAGAGAGAAGCCTGCGTGAGGAATAAGAGAGAGAGATACAGAATAGATATGGAGGACTGGTAGGGAGGAGGAGAGGATTGAGAGGTGGGAAGAACGGAGGCGGATGACGAGGGCGCGGCGGAGTGGCATAGAAGGAAGCGAAGAGGAGGAAGCTACTGCGGAATCAACGCTCACCCCTTCGGCTGTTCCACCCACCCCTTTTCAAATCCGCTCCTCCGACCACCCCTTCCCCTTTCTCCCCTATAGTTCCCTGAAAACCCCTACCAGAACTTCCCTCTCTCAGCCTCCCACTCAGCTCATTCGATACTATCTCAGCCTCCCTTCTTTCTCCAAGCCCCAGTTAGTCCACCCTCCTCCCTCCTTCATTCCCCCCTGGGGGCCGGCAATTCTTTTCCGGGAAGAGACCTAAGAGATGCGGGAGTTGGGTAGATCGGAATGACAGCAGGGATAGGAAGAGGGTAAAGGGGTTGAGGTGCGGGGAGGAGCACATAGGCTTGCGTAGGACCAAGAGGAGAATGAGGAAATCGAGGAAGCGCGCTCTTTCTTTGGTGAAAAGGAGTGGGTGGGGTCAACATAGGTCAAAAGGACGCACAGAAGAATGGTTACATTACAATCGGGTTATTTTTCAGGAAAATATTAAATACATATTTGAATCACATCATCACTACATGCAGATACTGTACACGAATACTGTAAGTATATTGACCATGAATAACTGCTTTATTATTTTTTTCGGAGTTCACTGTAAGAAAATTTATGATATATATATCTCTGGAATAATAAAAAATAGGGAGTGGCTAAACGATCATGTATCTTTACCAGCATTTTCAAAACAAGCATTCTCAACCCTTTATCATTTTTTCAGAGATGCTTTTTTGGGGCAAGTATGCGTATGTATATTTGAAGTTAATAAAATACGTGATTAATGAGTAACTGCACGAATTTGTCTATGCTATCGTAATTTTAGAAAAAAACCTGCAAAATTTCCAAGTCTAATCACTTACATCAAGTTAATTTGAGTTTTCAATTAGCAAATTAGCACTTACGGTGTTTAATTACACTACCTCGCCCGACGGAAATATTACTTAAATTAGAATGGTTAATAATAAATGTCCGGTCAACATTCAGTGAGCTACGATTTAAAGGTGAGCAGAAATAATAAATATGACCGCTTATGATATATCTGCAATATTATGAAATGTCGAAAAAAATAATTCATATAAAGTTTAGGAAACCGATAATTATTCATGCTGAACAATAATTACAATTTCCAAAACATATAAACTAAAAGTGAAAGTCTCTATATTCTTCTATGTATCAGACCTATATGCCTAAATAAAAATTTTAACCCTAAACTGTACGTAAATTTTTAATTTCTGCAAAGTATAGTTACATTCATAGCACAGTCTTCTAGATTTTTACCATAGCAAATATTTTAATCATTTTGTTGCCGTTGTTACCTCCCAAGGTTACCTGAGGACTTTATCTTTCTCTTTCGAATACTTGCATCTCGGAAATCAGTTTTTATATTTCTATAGATTTGTGTCTTCCATAATGTGACTCATGAATCCTGCGTGCCTGAGCCAAGTGCTCGACTAAATTTTCTTCTACAGTAATCTGCCAGTTAAGGTAGGTTTTGGATGGTCATAACTGCCAAGCAAATATGTTGCTCCTCCTAACAAAACACAATCCAGCATCCTACTCTACTACAAGTCCCTCTTCATTTTGGTGTACTTCCTTCCTCCCTTCATCCCAGTCAACATTCCTATCCTGTTCCTGCCCTTTCCTCGTTAGCCCAACATTCTCCCCTCCATTACCCTCTTCAACATTCCACTACCGCTCAATACGCCTTTCATCCATTTTTCCTGCCTCCATAGGATTTCTCTCAACAAACCCCTCTCCTCCCCCACCATTTCTAGTACTTCCTCATTTGTTTTCCTTTCGGTCCATTTCACCTTCTCCATTCTTCTCCACACCCACATTTCAAAAGCCTCCAATCTACGTCTATCCACCTGCTTCAGCGACCACGTTTCCGCGCCGTACATAGCTACGCTCCATATCAGAGTTTTTACGAGTCTTGTCTTAACATCCCTACTCAACGTCCCCGTCATCAACTCCCTCCTCCCTGAGAAAGCCTCCTTGCCTAGCGCAATTCTTCTCCTTACGTCCCTACCACTTTGACCGTATTGGTCCAAAACACTTCCGAGATATGTAAACTGTTCTACCTGCTCTATTTTTACCCGCCTATTTTAATATTTAGCTTAGCCTTTTCTTTCTGGAAAATCGCATAACCCTTGTTTTAATAATATAGATTCTCATCCCATATTTATCGCACTGAACCTCCAATTCACTCAACAATGCTTGCAACCCCTTTGCTGACTGAGCAACTAATGCTTGGTCATCAGCAAACCTAACCGATTTTACGAATTCCCCTCCGACTTTCATTCCTACCTCCAGTTCTTCCCATGCCTCTTTAATCATTTCCTCTACACATACGTTGAACAGTATCGGTGACAATGAGCAACCATGCCTTACACCTCTTACTAACACTGCCCATCCGGACTCTCCGTTCCCCACTCGTACCTGAGCAGTCTGAGACATGTACAGGTTGCGGATCAGTCTCCTGTCCCTCCAATCATTCCTATTTTCTGCAATACACGCATTAATTTTTCCCAATTCACTCTAACAAACGCTTTTTCGAAATCTACAAAACAGGCAAAAACGTCCTGATTGTATTCTATATTCCTCTCGACTAGTGATCTCATTACTGCAATGGCATCACGCGTACCTCTTCCTTTCCTGAACCCAAACTGATCATCCCCTAAGTAAGTACTCTCTATCCTTTTGTTGATGATCCTGAGAATAACTTTAGCTGCGTGCGATATCAAACTTATTGTTCTGTAATCCTCACATGACGAAGCCTTTGCCTTTTTTGGAATAGGAACTAACACCGATCTCACAAAATCTTCCGGCCAGATTCCTTCCTCATAGATACTACGAATCAGTCCATATATGGCCTTCTTCCCACCTTTTCCTAACCATTTCAACATTTCTACAGGAATATTGCCCACCCCCACAGCCTTATTTGCTTTCATCTCCTTTAATGCCCTTTCTATTTCATCGTCGAGTATGCCTGGACCTAAGCTATCTTCTTCTACGTCATGTTCCTTTTCTATGTCTAACCTTGTCGGCCGAAGTTCTTTACCATACAGTGTTTCTATATATTCCTTCCATCTCTCTTGGATTTTTCCTGGTTCAACTATTATCTTACCCCATTTATCTTTAACTGTTAGCACAGATCTTGCCTTCTTACTCCCCGATAATAACTTAACCTTGCTGTATAGAGCACCAATTTCAACCTTCTTCTGTAAACTTTCCATATCCTCGCATTGCGTTTTCCACCATTCTTCCTTTGCTTTATTTGTGGCCCTTCTCAATTTATTGTTTAACTCTTTGTACTTCATTTTGCCTAACTCTGTGTTTACATTTTTCCATCTTCTTCTGTCATCCATCTTTGCAATCATCTCATCCGTTACCCATGGTTTCCTTTTCCTTTTCCCGTTAACGGTTCCCTCCTTCTGTCCTGCTGCAGTTATTTCTTCCCTGCAAGGGCTTCGTGGGATGACGACCGCGGAAGCCTTGCCTCTCCCGCTGCTGGGCACGACACACGGCCTCTTGGGCCGAGTCCCGTAGTTGCCAGGACTCATATTATCTATAGTGCCCATCATTATATTCTTGGGAATCATAATTGAGGTGGTTTCCCGTTGCCTTCCTCAATAGTGTTTTTAACGTGACACCATCACTTAATGGCCGCCCCACTGGGGTCAGACGCCATTGCAGCCGCCTCACTAAGGAACAGACGCTGCGTGGACTACCTTTCGTCTGGCTCCTAACCTTCGACCTATCTGGCATGGGTGACCCGTCCAGGAGTAATTATTATTACTCCCGCCAGCACAGCTCTAGGGGTCATCGGAACACACAAGCTCTTCCACCACGACAAGGTTGTAGTCCATGGGAGGGTCTATATATATATATATATATATATATATATATATATATATATATATATATATATATATATATATATATAAACATGTATCAATTTAGAGGTCCGTCTAAAACTTTAAGGTACTGGGACACGCTGCAGACCAAATGGGGAGCAATAATCCAGGATTAGGAGAATATTGTCCGGAGAGCTAAAGGATTGTCAATTTTGGTGAACGTGTAAAAGGGACCTAAGAGAGGCTTTGGATGAGTCTTTTTGACGAGTGAGGTGCAAGTAAGCCTGGAATCAAATATTACGCCTAATTCATTATGAGAAGTAACCTTCGGGATTGAGTGGCCGGAGAAGGAATTGGATGATATAGAAGGAATGGTGCGTACAGTAAACGTGAGGATTTTTGATTTGGAGGGGTTAATCAGCTTCCAAGCAGAGCATCCTTTGGTAACAATAGGGCATCGCAGAGGAAAGAGCAATCAGAGTGATTATCGGCTCTTCTAAAAATTTGCCATCGTCAGCGTAAAGACGAATGCTGCAGTTGAGAATGAAAACAGTGTCGGTGATGTTATCAACCTAAAGACCGAAGAGAAGAGAGTCAAATACAATTCCTTGCGGTACACCATACGTTACATTGAGAGAAAAGGAAACACTACCGAGTGATCTTTGATATCTGTTGGAAAGAAAGTCGGTGAGAAGACAATGTAATAGTGTACCACTTATTAAGCTAATCTTACAATTGGACGCCACAGTCTCGAAAGTTTGGGATACATCAAGTTGGGAAGACCGCTCGAAAGATCCAACGGTTTGACTATTAATTATTGCGAAGTTAATAAGTCATGAGCTACCTGAAAGAATTGCGTACCATTGGCAGTGTAAGTAGGGGATTGCGAAGGAAAGAAGACGATTGTGAATGACTTTTTCGAAGAGTATAGAAAGAACGGGAAGAATGGGAATGGGTTGATAGTAATCAATGTTGTCTTAGATTTCGATTACAATAGTGGTGTCACATTAGCTATTTTAAATAGACATGGGAAAGAACCACCAATGTAAAATTTTGTTGATAATCAATGCATTAGGAACATGAGGTGAGAGCGGTGCATTTGAGAAAGAGTGGCGATGCCGTCGTGACCAGTGGCCTTATTCGGGGGTAAGGAAGTGAGAAGCTTACAGATTTCGTTCGGAGAGTTATAAATTTGGGATAGTGAGTGGGAGCCTAAGGGAGAAGTGTGTAGTAGCTGTTCTAATTGAGTCGGTTGGGAGAAATTAGATGCAAAGAAGTTATGTAAAGCACGCTGTCTGTCGGGATCGAAATTTCTCAGGACCAAGCTTCAGGGTCCTGGGGATTCTGGTGAACCTTCTTCTTGAAAATTTTCAAATAACATAAAATATTAAAAGTAAGATGAATTACTATAATTCTTAAATTTGTATGGAAGGCATTTAATGAAATATGCCATGTCATAGAAGACATTATTGAAAACTGTTTTTATCAACAAAATCTTAACAGCCAGTCTACAAAAGAATGAACGATATGGGGGAGAAAACAAAAATTTAGGAAGGCAGTGGCGAATTGCAAGAGTGCCTAGTTTTTTTTCTTGTTTGGACCAATTATTCAGTTAAACAGGTACCAAACAATTTCTCATATTTATTGGAATAATATTTTTTCACTTTTCAATTCAAGAACTGCTTGGCTTGCCTTCTTCGATGTGAATAGCATGGGTGAAAATATTTTAAGAGTAGTTTTCAGAAATACTATGAGATACTGGCCAATGTATTTACATTTTCTTTGGCTCACATCTTTCATGTGAATGGGAGACAATGGACGTGCATACCAACTCACGTAAGCTAGTAAGGTTTACGCAACTGCGAATTTGAGCGGCGTAACAATGTATTAACGTAATTAAAGTAAACAAAAGTGAGAGTTGAAAACTATTTTTTGAAGTACATCACATGTTAATTATATTCTTGATAGGTTCTGTGGTATGTATCTGGCCCAAACAATAAAAAAGTGGTAAGGACGACTGGAAAGTAGGATGAGCGTATTTTTTTCTTTGAGGAAGGTATAACTTCCTCGTTTGGAAATCGCATTTCCCTACGAATACCGAACGGATCTTGCTATTCAGGTAACCCTTCTCGCCATGAACAAACGTTAAACGAGACGCGTGATGGGAAGAAAGGTAAGGAAGCCGTAAGGGAAGAAGAGAGACTTTGGCTGCTAGTATCGAGGGGGTCAGAGTGAGTAGGAAGCGAAGAGAGGGGAAGGGAGGGGTGCCGAACGTTTTTGAAAAATGAGGAAAAAGTACAAGACCACACGACACAGATAGCAAGTTCATTTACCAATAGAAAGACAAAAGGTGACCAAGATAGAATCATGAACATAGAAAGAATAAGTACATATTAGGAAAGAAAAGGAGGACTGGACACAAGAAAGAGAGCAACATAGTCACCAAAGGACTGCCACGCATGGCCACTCGTAGTCGAGGTGAGAAAGGCAGTGCAACAATCCATTTAAGTGCGGGGAAGAAAAAGGCGTGACTTTTCGTCCGGATGCAACAACATTCAAGCACTCAGAAGTTCACAATGCAAGAATATCAAGCATTGAATCAGAAGTCTGATGACGACGGTCGAGCCGTCGAAACGTCAATACATAGTGTGAGTGTCCTTTATTTGTGTTTCTGTGTGTTGAATATTTTGTATCTGTGTGATTGTGCGTTTGTGCGTCGCCGAAGAGCGTCAATTTCAAAGATTTTCCATACATGATTTTCTCAAAATATAATTTAATTGTTACTCGTTCTAAACGTATTTATAATGGAATATATTCATTTTTAAACGCATGACATAGTCTCTCAAGCATATTTTTTGTTTAATGGAACAGTCAATGCTATACAACATTGAAAAATGGGACTTAAAAGCATTCCAGAGAGTAGTTCGTCTTATAAAGTTATGAAGGAAACAATGAAGGTTACAACAATGCCATTGAAGACTAGAGCGCATACTAAAGCAAAATCTAGCGGATAAACACAGCATTCAAAATGAGAATTTAGATTAAATGCACAATGAATAACACAGGACTTCGACAGACTATTACAACGATTGATGTAAAGTATATTATATTTTTCGATTAGATTCATTCTAAAATTCTAAGAAACTGCGGGAGATGCCGCAACAGTGACTTTTAACGGAGTCATCCGCTAATATGTATTTAAATGCAACAATTACAGAGCATAATAAGCTTTCGCCTTGACCGGGGTGCTCAAATTTTCAGAGTTTAAGAGGACGTCTCGATAGCTTAACTGGCTAAGTACTCGGCAGGACATCGAGGCATCCGGGTTCGTATCCCGTTCTAGGCGAATCATTTTTACACTCTGAAATTGTTGCATTGAAATTAATTTTAAGTTCGTCATTAAATTGGCTACATGATTCTTTCATATCTTATATAACTGGATGACTGACTGCATCATACATCGTGGAATTCGTACGTAAACAATGGATACGCTTATGGAGTCCTCTCAGGGTTTCGTTAGACTATCTTGGTAGCTTTGCCCCCTTCTTCTTGGAATGATAACTACAATACCCACTTAAAAATATTAAAATGGATAGTCCCGTGGTCATCTCTCATCCACTAATATTTTTATACTTTTCCACACCAAATCATATATGCTTAGAGTAAACGGCTAGATTTCATAAAACGTCATCTCTTCGAAATAAAATAAATCAGGTAACTGATTTTATAAAGCCACACCAATTATTTTTAGAATTTCTCAATGCTTTTAAATTATAAAATATTGAGTAGTAGTAGTTTTCAATTAGCAATGAGTGTGACATTTTGATTTATGTCTCGTCATTTTCTTCTTAGTATATATAAATGTAATATCAAGATATCAACTCCATCATAAAAAATATTCACTCCATCCCATATTGTTTATTCGATCGTACAAAGTCTAAAGGTGTTTGTGACTAATATATTTTGTAGCAGGATTAGGGTCACTCAATTTATTATTCCATTACTTACGGGTGGACTGAAACTTGCAGTCTATATAGACCTAATACCTTTGCCCGATTAATAATACACACACATCCTATAAAGAGCAGCGCTAATTTTAACGGCGACGCTTATGTTGATGAAATCCACGAGATATAATGGTAGAATACCCTTTACTGATTCGTCTCGGCGACTGCTTGTCATTTTAAAATTCAGCGCAACAGCGGAAATTTTATGTGCTGCGGCTCTTCTCTTCTTCGCTTTGGCATGCGTGCCACACGTTCCAAGATACGGCCGTAAAACGTACTAAACCGCTTTTCCTTCAAAAAGCTCCCTCCATACGTCTTTTTCGCAATCGGTGTCGTGCCAACTCGACCGCACATTTGTATAAGGAAGTCGGGTGGTGTTAGGGAGGGGTGAAAGGTAAAGGGGGGTGAGAGAGGGGCAGCGGAGGGGATACGATGAGGAGGAATTGGATAAGGCTCGGGGGAAGAGGTTTCCCTCCTTCAAGGAAGAAGAAGAAGCCGCTCCTCTCCACCTCCCCGCCCCTTTTTAACCGACTTTTCTCAGGTCTCTCTCTCTCTCTCGCGAGAGCAGCACCCTTTCAGGCGGCAGCACGCCTCCTCGGGGGAGCATTATCGCCGCACACGAGAAAGACCCCGAATGGAAGAACCACCTCCGCGGTGGCTGATGGGAGATTTATTCCCATTTCTTATCTGCGCCCGGGGCTCGTTCTTTTTCCGAGACTCATCCTCGCGCCCCTCCCTTACCTCCGAACTCTTACCCTGCACTCCCCCTCTCCATGCTTCCCATCGTCTCATCTCTATTTCTCTCTCTCTCGTTCCTCCATCCCCTATCCCTTCTCTAAAACTCCAACTCGCCCCTCCATTCATAGCGCCCCACCTCCCTCTCCCCCTTCGCCCAGTCACACCACTCTCCTGCTCCACCTTCGCCTCGCATCACCACGCCCAACAACCCCTTGCCCCACTCTTCTTTCCCTGCGTCACCCTCGAATCCTCCAACGCCCACTTTTTGGACCGAGAGGTCTACACTTCCCTCCCTCCACAGGGCTCTCTTCCAGATCGCAGACCGACCTTTTGTGTCCCTCTCCTCTTCCTGCGACTGTCTCTGAAGACTTCCCCCTTTCCCCATCCCCCGCCCTTAGAACTCGGCCGGAGCCCCACTTCCATCACTCCCAAGCCCCTCACCACTTCCCGCCACCCCTGATTTCTTTTTTTTACTTCCCCTCACCGAGCCATCCGCTATCACATTCCCTCATCCCCTCCACTTCCACCCCTGTCTCTCCCATTCCGTCATTCGTTCAGAATTTTCAGCGCGTAAAACTCGCTATTTCCAATCTGAAATCTCCCGCGGGGGAAAGGGGTAGGGAAAAGCCCTACTCTGCAGAAGACCTCGGAGGCACTAAGAAAAACTTCCCCCATGCGTCTCATCGTGCTCAAGAAGCTACTTTGAAAAGACTAGGTCCATTCTTCAATAACCCCACTTTTTATTCTTCATTTCTGTGTTTTTAATATCTAGGGAACATCAGCCGCAACGTTTAACTGCCTAATCAGTCTCGTAACGACTTTCAATTGCCAAAGTGAAAAGACATATTGTCAACAGCAACATTTTTTTAATCCGAGTGGATTTCATTCATTCGCATACCAGAATTTCCAACCAAACTGAAATCCATTTGCGTGCATTCTAATTTACCTTAATCAAAAACTAAAAAATTGTCTTCGATCCATTTCACCATTGATAGTTTTTTAACCATGAGGTAAGATTATGAGGAGGTACTCAACTGAATATTGTGTAACCAAGTCTAAGATCATTAACACTACCAATTCAAATACAAGCATTTGGATTACCATTGATTTGACAGCTAATATTATGCACACCCTGAACAAATAAGGTGAAATTAGACGAGGATCACAAAATCCATTACCGAGACGGGATAAACCAATTGTCTTCTGATTCAATTGTTCAATATTTACGGGACTTACTTAGATAATTGAAAGAGAAAAAAGACTGCATTTTTACTGCGCCATTATTATGTATATAAAGCATTATTACGTGGGATAGATGTGTAAGGTGAGAATTTCATATTATGGAAGATGGTTTTCATATTATTTTCGTTCATTTCAATTACCAACACATCAGAGCACACACAAGAAATAATCTTACGAATGGATGTTCACTTTACGCAATTTTTGCTGTATCCTGTTCATGTTATAGTTACTGCCAGAAAATTTATTAAAATACTGTGTCGCAAGGTGGTCTAATGAGTGCTTTTAACGTAATATGTAAAAGAATGGATCATATGGTAACCATGGCTACACAAATGCAATTTAATATCAATTGACATTAGCAAATCAAATGTAATATCTAGCATGTAGTAGCTACACCTCACATATTTGCGCGAGGCAGCTGGATCAGAAACTTCATAGATACGCATAAAATATTGTTTACTCGTTTTCATCCATATCCATCAAATCAAATCCATGATAAAAGACCATTTTTCCTCTTAGAAAGTTATTCTTTGAATTTTTTATAGTCCTGAATTTGTCATGGAATTCTATTTATATTAGAATCCAAGAGCTCGAATTCCACGAGTCATAGGTTGCCATTACAATTCTGGCTATATTTCAAGAAATTAAGCATTCAATAGATATCATTTAATTTTTCTAGTTCCCAAAAACTAACATAAGAACTATGATGGAAGTACATATGAATAGGATGGACCAAATTCACCTGATTTCGGTTGGTTGTAGAGAGTTTAAGCCTGCCTCGAATAAAAAGTGTTTATTTACTATCCGAGTGAATAGATAACCATCGATATAAATTCTAACTACTCTGCTTTGCAAAAAGAAAGAGTATTTACATACAAATAAATATCAAACATTGAGATTCGCTTTATATTGAACATTTATATCCAATAAAGGCACAATAAATTATCGTTAATCTTAAGCAAAATGTATTCACTTGTAATGAATAAAATGGGTTCTCCTGACAGTAAATCAATCTTATTAAAAACATCTTGTAGTTGTCTACAAACATGGGCTTAATTCGGTCAAGTACAATTCCTTTAAGAAATATGAAGTTATTCGAGATTCTATCAGGTGATTTTTAATTCATACCAGTATTATATCAGTGATAATTTGGAATTTCAGGAAAAAGAAAAATCTGTATACCTTAGTGTGCTACGTTAAACCAGTATTCCCTAACTAAATCCGGAATATACATATATAAGGAAGCGATGCATTCACACACAATTCTAGCGATGTTTAACATAAAGACTTGACGAAACTCTAATATATTTCTTATCTATAACTTTAAAAAAAGTTACTTCATTAATAATACGTCAAAATATTATTATTTTATTAATATTACGTCAAAATGTCTTTACTCTGAGAAATATGAATAAATTCTCCTTTCATGATATGATTTTGAAAGAAAAAGTAGTCCTTCCATAAAAGTGTTTTGGCACTCGCGATAACGAAGCCATTTTCCTCGGCATTATGAGGAAGTCACAACCTTGGTTAAAAAAATAAGCTCGCACAATACTGGAGACAAAAGTTCAAAACACCAAGCACTACTGGAGATGTGATCAAAACTGTTTTCCCCATAACCCCTCTTGGGTCTTCTCCATTTCCTCTTCCTTGTGTCCCAACCCTACACATCCCCTCCCGTTTCACTTTAGAGGAGATCTCTGTCTCATATCTTATGTCCTCCGTAACTGCCTCCGAAATCCTTACGTCATTCCTTGAGTCATAACGTCGGCTTCATCATTGGAAGATCTCATCTTTCCATAAGGACCGCATATAACTCCTCCATACAAACAGCTAATCCCACTTAACACCTTTCAACTGAACGCAAGTATTTGAAGGAGGATACGGAGGAAATGAAAAGCAGTGATGCCGCCAAACCAAGTTGCTCCCAAGGCCGAGGACTGTTACTCAGCTCGTAATTCATGTCCTTAAAAAATGGGTAATGCCAGGAGTAGCAGTGTTTCTCTTCCAAAAGGGGGGGAACTATGGGCAACCAAGTAGAGTGCAATAAAGATAACCTCCACCCTAATGTTGCGAAGATTTTTTTCGGCGATGAACCTAACTGGAAAGTGACACTTGTCATAATACAAGTGTATGACTGAGAAACCCAACTCCTCATTACTCGATAGATAACCATCTTATCTGTTATATGCCGTTCATTTTTTGTTGAACAAAGAAATATCACGATGGAAACATTCTAAATGCATTTCTGAAATGAAGGCATGCCTATATCATTTAAATACATCGAAGATTCTACTCACCAAAATTTCTTCTTGGAGGAAACTGCGGAACGTCCATGTTTTGGGAACAATCCTGTTAGCCCATAGTCGCTTTCAGCACCTAAATATGTAAAAATATTATGAATTAAGTATGTAGCGAGAAAAATTTTTAACCAGTATATTAAATTAAGCATTCATTTAACTTAGTAATGCGTGATAGGTGCTTAATCGGAGCCGATGATTATACAATTTCGCATAACACGACGAGCGGGAATATCGCATAAAACTGACACATACATGTAGACACCGTCTATATGGATGTTAAAGATAATGATATTAAATCTGACAAGAATTATGTAATCACAGGTAACGCAGTGTTTTTTCGTGCATGGTGAAGTTTCTCCAAACCGGAATAAAAATATAATTAAACCCTTGAAATATTTTTAACTTCAATAATGTCGGCTTTCAATCATAAAAGATGAAACAGTATTTAAGCAATCTTATGGTTGCGTTAATTATTAATAAAGGTGATAGATCTACTATCACTAAGTCCTAAGGTAAAGGTGGACACATCAGGATAGTGAGAGACTTTCTTTACCGGAGCCATCTGCGGTTTCTAATGAGGATCTGACACATAAAAAAACGGTTGGGGTGAAGCTGATGGAGACCAAAGACAACGGGAATCGAGTCTCAACGCCTTGGATACCAGTTAATCCCTCTACCCTCTAGGATAACACACTCCCAACTTCATGATATATCCAAAACATCGACAAGGTACGGCCACTTATACCTTTTAGTGTCGGAATATTTGCAGTACGAATAGATTGTTCTCTATATTTTTAAGATTATCTTTATTTCATTCTAACTAAACATTTGAAAATATTAAGGACAGGTGGATAGGTAATTAGAACCCCTTCCTGTTCGGGGGTAGAAGACCAGCTGAGTAAATTAAGAAAAATGAAACACCGACATTTTAAGATACATTAATTCGAGCAGTCTGCGACTATTCATTTAAAAATCGTCATTTGATGTGGAAAGTCGGTATTTCTATTTCCATGGGTCATTTTTCACTTTGCCTTTTTGATTACACAAGCAACGCCACTTAATTCCAAAATTAGTGGCGCTACACATATTAGTGTAAATGCAATAATTATTGGTGTTGTGATTAAACACTTTCCACACCCGAGTGGTAGCACTCAGCATGTAACGAATATCTATCCTCACGCAGCATACGTATAACGAATAAATAGGCTATCCTTATCCGTGACAAGGAGTCATCTTTATCTCAAGCCAGCTGATGAGAACTTGTTTAAACACTTATGGAGATTTTAATCAGCTTTCTTAAATTTTCCTTGAATATTCCACTCTGTGAAGGGACATTTGAAGGCCAATGGATATGTGTCGTATATATAAATATCAATACATTTCATCCACTTCAAACTTTGATTTACACAAATTTGCCTAGGATAGTGTTTAGAGACGTCGATATTTATAGAAGCTGTATTTGGTGATTAGGTCTAATGAGAATTAAATTCCATTTCCTTCAAGTTACAGACATAGACTTTAATATGTCAATTTATACCCCAGCATACATTACATCAATTAGAAATATTAGCAAATTCTCGGGTTACAAATGAAAAAATTGGATTCTTCGCCATCTTTTGGAACTCATAAATGTAACCACTTCGAGAAACCAATTTCAAATTCAAAATCAAAAAAAACTTAGTTTGATCATTAATGTTTTCGTTACGTAGTGTAAAAAAGTATTGAGGTACTAACACTATAATTGCACTCTTTTAGTACAGTATCCAACATTTCAAAAAGTTTCTAATTTTGCGAATTGCTTACTTAAAATGTAAACGCAACGAAAGATTGAGATAGAACCAGCATCAAGTTATAAGTTAATTTTTGGGTATTTTGTCCATTTAATTACACTTGCATACTTTAACAAATATAATTGGGAGAAATATTTCTGAAAAAACAATGCAATTATAAAAATAAAAAAGAACGATAAATTAATATTAATGGGTAATTATTTTAACATGCCTATTACTGTTGCATTTGTTAAAAAAGCTGTAGTCGTAATAAATACAATTATTAATATCTGTACAGGGCTTGGGCCAAATTTAACTCAATGGACCAAAGCAATACTCGTACGTAGTTTATGACAAAGTTTGTTACCTCACTTAATTAAAGTTTTACATAGGAATTACAAACGTTGTATTTTACCAAAGACTTTTTGTGAAGCCCAGGGTACTTTTCCACAGAAAATCTAGAAAGTGAATAAAATAATGATCTTTATTCCCTTGCAGGAATCTTAGGTAACCTCCCATTGTGATAATTTGTGTGTAATTATGGTGCTGGAAACTAGAACCACAATGATGGGTTTCAACTTCTGAGGAGGTGTAAAAGCTATAATGTTTTCTTGAATTTGACGGTTTTAGGCTCTACTCTCTCTAGGTTTTTTGTGTGAAAAAATAAGTTTATTTGTTCGCGATATTCTGTTCTTATTCGGAATTTAAAGAAATATTTTCATGCTACCTAGAAGGAAATCGAAATAATAAAACCTCTCATGGATGAAGAAATGAAGTTCAATGAGTCGCATATTTATTTTGATCCAGGTCGCCACTTCATACTTCCTTTCATTGGACATTATTTCGGCAAATAAGAGAGCTACACACCGCAAAACGCTTTGCCAAACAGTTTGATGGCTGAAAATGTTAGTTAAATTCTTCGAAAAGAAGCTTTTAATCGCGCAAGTGACGATTTTGCCTTTGATAATAGTGACTTCATACTGGAAATTGATGCGTGTCTTAATAACCTTGGAATGAATTTTCGTCTGCCGGTAACCATTTGAAAAACTCTGAATAACGCTGTCACGTCCTTAACGATGGCCCTAGGGACATGTTAGAATAAAGAAAAAGATACTTGCAGCGTACATCTCTTTTAATGGTCAATTCTTAAATCGGAATTTCATGGGTGACCCATATAACGTAACAGTTAAATATGATACAGAGTATTTCTGAGATAATTTACCGAGGAGTTAAGAATAAATGCATCAAGACCAACCTCTGTAGCTCTATTTCCAAATATTTCTGATATTTCTCGAGAAACATGCATTACTCTTCTGCCTCCAAATAGATCACTCTTTCCTTAGAATGGCTTTCCGTTTTCATTTTCCTCACAGATATGGAAGAGAGGAGGAGGTGGTGGGAAAGGAGGGAAAGAGATTCCTTTTCCGCGAGAAGAATAAATATCAGCCATGGAGATTTCGGATCCCCGCAGCGCTGCCTGTCCCTCTCACCCCTCCCCTTTCAGTCCACCCTCCTGGCCCTACTCCACTCCCCCAAGACTCCGCCACCCCACCTCCGCACACTTTACGCCTTTTGAAACATCTTTATCTCACTTCAGATCCCTTTTCCAGGTCTTTCATCCAAAATAAAATATCCTTTCTTGCGCGCCTTTCCCTTCCCACCCACCACACCCTACACCTCCTCCCTCCACCTTCACTCCTTTACACCCCCTCCGCCCTTCTTTGTATACCCTCCCCAAAACTCTCCTTCTCCTACACCGCCCCCTTTCTGCTCCACCGAGTCCGGCGATAGAGACCTTTCTCTCCGGCTTCTCTCTTGCTAAAAGGGAGGAGGCCGGTCTCTCCCTCCCTGCCTTTTGAATGCGAGTGGGAGCGAAGGTGCCTTGGAGAGTGAGAAGGGCTTGGGGGCGGGGGGAACCTAGAGATGGTGACAAAGAGAAGCTGAGGGGAGGAGAGGGTGAGGGAGAGAAGAGTGGGTTTTGTAGGCAAGAGGAGGGGAGGGAATGCCGAGGAGGGGGCAGAGAGAAAGGGGAGAGGGGATGGAGGTGGCTAAAAAGGAGGAGGGTGTGGGACGGGACGATACCGGAAATTATGACACGCTGCGATTGCAGTTTCATCTCCGGCCGTTATTTCCTGTTTTGGCGCTCGCGACGCCTGCCGCGGAGATTGCGAAGGGTGTGGGGGAGAGAGGGTGGGGATAGAGGGGGTTTGGCGCGGGGGCGGTGCTGGAGGACAGGGGCTGGAGACTAGTAGAGAAAAAGGGAGCAAGATGGATGGAGAGGTGAGAGAGAGAGAGAAGGGGGGAAAGACGGCATGGAAGGCAGAGAACGGGAGGATGAGAGAGAAGGGGGACGAGAGTGTGAGAGAGAGGTTTATGATTTCGAAAGAGGGAGGGAAGATGGAAGAAGGGTTTTTGGAAGGAACGGAACCAGGACGTCGGCCTGGTATTCTTAACAGTGTTAGAACGCCATTGTGGAACCCTTACTGATACCGTGAAATTTATCGGCAACCATTTTCATTTTTTCCAATCTCTTTGTGCGACCCCCACAATACGCCCTCAGCCGAGAGTCGATCTCGGCACTCTGAGTCTTTGATATGCCTTCAAAGTGACGTAAAAAATTACATGTTTGGCGCACGGTTACGGAGGAAATATGGTGAAAAACGCAAGCATATTTGAATGATTTTCAGATATTATTGAATTTAGGGAAAATCTAATGTAATAGGGCAATTTTAAGGGATACATGTTTAATTTTTGCAACACCACCATAACGTAATTTTGCACTGTATCTGGATAGATCCATCGTTGCTAGGCCATCTATTATCACCAAGTTGTTGTGCTAATCACCTAGTCTCAAAAGAAGCACTAAAAATACATGGAACATATTCTGACGACATTTTACTTTCACAACTATGAATGCTAAAATTAGTATGGTTAACTATGGTAAATCTTGCTTAGGAAAATATCTTATAAATTTCTAACCATGGAGCGATATTCCAATGCAACCAGCACTTTCTCTGTTGCTGCTTTTGACTCAAATTGTGTCAAACATTGCAAAATAAAATTTTTCAAAAGCTTTAGGCAAATTTGGCATGTTATTACAATATAATTAATTCTTTATATTGATAAAAAGATATTATAATTCGTAGTTTCATACTTTTTCACAGGATAAAATTCGACCATCAAAGTTTGCTTGCTATTAGCCTAGAATACCAGTATTTTGAATCTGCGAATTACTTAAGAATAAATGACGCATTATTCACCTCGTCAACTCTGAAGCGATATTATATTGATTTTTCTTTGTTCCTAAAGACGCATAGTGGTTAAGTTGATATTTCACATTTGAGCTCGTGCGAGAGGGGGAAAATCATAATATACCATGCTTGGATAACATCTTGGAATAAAGAAAGAGAGAGATACATTTACAAATGTAATAAAATGGCCAGTTAAACCGGCACTGTTATCAACAGAACCAAATTTAATTTAAAGATAGAGTGTAATCATACTATTGGGCAAGGTAATCGAAATCAAAAGCTTTATTTTTCACTATAAAACGAGGTAAGAGTTTGGGAAGTCAAAAATAACTAAAATAGTGTAACATGAAGTGAGCAAAAAGCATTGCCAGAGCAAATAATGCATTATTAGCGCTGTATTACATGTGGATGTGGATGGACACAGCCTAAACAATTGTACGAAAATAGTATTATTAACTTTAAAACGAAATCCCTTGGTCCACCTTGTTTGGAATTTCCAAGTGTTTCGTCATTCTTAACTTTAAAATATGTATTTTCATGATTATTTATGCATAAGAAGGGACTTGAAAGCCATATTTTCATGGGGAAATTTTGAGCATAGTTATATCTGAAAACACTAAACGACGCATAAGGCATGGAGCGGCTACCCAAAAAGAGTGAGTTGAGGTACGGATTACGAGAGAGAATGAAGCGTAGGCAGAGAAAAAAAGAAAAGGGTTCCGTTGATGAAGAATGAATTAGAAAAATAGCTATAAATAATAAAATAAAGTTTGAAAGAAATAGGTGATAGAGATAGGAAAGGAAGGAATGGTGAAATAACTGGACTTTCCAAAGTTGTTACAGAGAAAAGAGTATCTACCAAATAAAAGAAGAGATATCATAAAACTCATATAGATCTGCCAGATTTTGCCATTCGCAGAGAAGCGTAATTACTGTAAGTAAGGGATTACTCGGTGTATACCCTTAAATATTATATAGGTCTGCCAAAACTGTTCCCATCATCATCTCATATTTGTACATGTAGAAGTCACAAGTCACTTCAAATAAGACCACTTCGCCTGGTGAAAACATAAACGAAGAGAGCTCTTAGAGCGCAAGATCAATGGATGAACTTCATTTCAAAGAATGAAAGGTGCTTCCACCTAAAAACGTAAGTCACTCTAAACATAATGTTGACATTCATGAAAGTGCGATTATTAATCAATTTACTGATTAATAAATGGAACGAAAGGTTATAGGGTTCTGGTTCGAACTGGACTGTAATCACCTAGCTGTCAACTCCAAAAATAAGAATCCTTTTAATAAAAGTTATATCAATTACTAAATGCCAATATCCCTATTAAAAGAGCAAATACGTTGAATAAAAATATCCTTTTCATTTCCATTTTAAAACTTTTAATTCCTCAGAAATTTGAGCCAAAATATTGCGTGAATCAATTATACTAAAGTGTATTCTCTATGTTAAATGAGGAAGAGTAATCATTGTTGGTCAAATGCCCTGACGATTGAAGTTGATCACTAATTTCTGGGGTTTCTAATATTATTTGAAAGGATACATTTAAATATTTATCAAAGTTACCTGATTTGCAAAGAAATGATCAGCAGTCATGAATTCGAGTAAATACTACCGTTCTACCGTTCTTATGATGATAAAAATAGAACAACAAGTATTTTATTAGAGAGAAACAGTCAAATTGAAAATTTTAATTATGATCGAATATGGTCAAATTCCAGAAGGAAATCAAAGGTAAACGTGCCTCACAGGAGAATTTCTCCCCTACAATATGATGAGGGCTCTGTTCACAGTTTCTCTCTCGCTCTCAGTAGCAAGAAGCTCATCATTCATCCTAGAGCTCGCAAATTACTTCTCTGCCCCCCAATCCTCCCTTTCTACCTCTATCAACCTCTCCATCACCTGATCCCTCTCCTATCCCTAACCATCCCATCTCCTTCCCATCCTCCCCCCTCTCCCTTTCTCTCTCTCTCTCTCATTCAGCCTCATCCCCACTCCTGAGCCACCTCCTCCCTTCGAGGACCGAAGACAAACTTCTTCTTCGCAGGAATCAAGAGACCCTCGACTCCCATTACACCACCTTCCCCCTCTCTCTGACCAGCGAACCCCTCTTCCATGCCCACCCCTCCACGCATACCGCCCTCAATCTTCTCTTCTCACACTCCCTTAACCTTCTATCTCTTTTCAAAATCCATCCCCTTCCGATCTCGAACCGGTCTCCATTTTCGATCTCCATCCCTACCCTTCCATCCCGAAGACCATCCTCCTTGGCACCCCTCCTGCCAAACCCGACGCCGTCCCTCAGCTTCCTCTCCTTCCCCTGCCAAAGCCGCCGCCACCCCACCCTCCGCCAATCTTTTTCCTCTTGGGATCTCCTTTTATTCTCGCGTCCCTCCACCCACGTCCTCCTCCCCCAACTGCGTCCTTTAAATGGACCATCTATACTGCCGATAGAGAACAAACCTCGGGTCTTCCGGCCTCCTTCCATCCTTCTTTCCCCTACGGGCAGATCAATCAAATCAGTTAATTCAAACTCCACGTCAAAGTCCCCCATTTATATCGTTCAATCACCTTTCACCTCTTAATAACTTTCCCTTCTCTTCCACTTCCCTCCCGTCAACCCCGCTTATGATTCTCCGTCACCAACCCTAACCACCACCGCACCCTGAAATCATGCGCGCTGGTTTCTCTTCTCTTGGTATCAATCCCCACTCGTTTTAGTTCGTCTCTGTTTCGTGTCATCGTTTCTGATGAGATATTATCACCACCCCACCTATAGACATAATCTGTTTTTGTGTCTTCTTATTGTGAAGCTTTGGCCTATTTTTAATACTGAGGTTATTAAGATTTCTAGGAGTAAATGAATTATTATAATAAATACGATATGAGTTTTAAGAGCGTCTCCGTCGCACCTTTAATAATTATTGGGAATATCAATTTGATTCAAACTGAAACGGTATGAGTCTCTCAGCTTTACTGTCTACATATCAGTTTGCCTGTATCGACTGCAACAGCAAACCTAATCTTAGAGACTTTTGCCAATAGAGTGCAACTTTGATATCCGGAAGGGCTTTTGATGACCTCAGAATCGCACTGTTGGGAGAAATTATGCCTACTGTTAGGTTTACCCAAGACAAATAGACTAAGAATCAATAGCCTGACGAGAAAGAGTTCACGGCGCGTCTACAACTCATTGAGGCGACAGCGAAGTTGGAGGAACCAAGCGGGGAAGCCATTTAAGTGATAAAGACGTGTTAAAATATTATCCAAGTCAATTGGATCCACCCTATGAAATCGAGATACACACAAATATATGCTAAAATAAATTCTTGACGAGGTTAGATTAACTCATTTCGACAGTTCTCGCTCCGCTTAGGAATGAAAGTCTCCGGCGTCATAAAAGTTCTCCCTACTGCTTAAGTACGAGTAACACCAGGAGAAAAGAAGAGATAAAAATGCTGAAATTGGCATCATTAAGACGAAATTTTAAGATGATAGTTATGGTTAGGAACTAGAAAACTGTCAAGCAAAATATGTATAAAGTAAATACTGGTAGTGGATTGTTGAATTGATATGAGTAGGATTGTTGGAAAGAGGAGAGTTCTTGAGCGATTTTTACGAGGTAATTTTGAACTAAACGGGGAGAAGGACTGACTGTCAGTTGTCGTACTAGTGAATAAAACGTTGAAGGGAATGGCAAGAAAGAAAAAGAGGTAAGGTTGAGATGGCTACGTGTATTAAATAAAGCACCTGTATAATATTAATCTATAATTCAGACTCTGCTGACAAGAAGCGTCGATAGAGAAATGCATATTCCTAGAAAAAGGAAATGATTGAGAACATCCTGGGTAAAACACCAACGAATGCAGTCAACGCACCGTGGAAAATGAATCTACCTTACAGCAACCAAAAAGGAAATGGTAATCATTGCTGAGAGCGTTAGAGGCCCATTGGGAGAGGCACAAAATGTAGGCAAATACTAAGAAAACAAAAGTAACAAGATGATTAAGAATTAAGTGACTAGGCTAAACATCTAAGTACATGTAGAATAGCATGAATTATGGCAGGCGGGAATCGTCGTACATGGGTGTGTATGTGTGTATACGTAGGTTCAGTGTACAAATCCCGGATAAAGAAACATTTTTACATTTGTGATCTGCTCAAATCCGCCTACCCCACCTTTCCTGTGTTCGTCTTGTATGTGTTTCCCTATCCGCTTTCCTTATTCTATTTCAATGTGTGAAGTAATATTTGTTCGCCGTATGGCGGGATTTCGTGTTTGAATGTGTAGATATACACAGTAAATACCATATACACAGTATAGTACAGTAATACACCATAAACACAGTAATCAACCCGAAGGTCGGTTTAGTAGGTGATGGTAGAGCTCACCCATGTACCAAGCCCGACGGCGTGTGAATATTCACACATCAGGGTAGGGGGGCCAGTTCCTTTCCCTGTGCCGGTTATGGTTTCCCAGGAAGATCTGGTACCCGAAAAATCAAAAATCAGGGTAGGGGGGCCAGTTCCTTTCCCTGTGCCGGTTATGGTTTCCCAGGAAGATCTGGTACCCGAAAAATCAACTAGCTTGGGTGGAGCTGCAGGTGCCCAAAGTGCCCGGGAATCGAACCCGGGACCCTCTGGTCAGCAGTCCAACGCTCTACCCGCTAGACCACCGCGACCCGCATATATATATATATATATATATATATATATATATATATATATATATATATATATATATATATATATTAAAACTTGAAAATCCCGCCATACGGCGAACAAATATTATTTTCGCACATAGAAATAGACATATAAGGAAAGGGGATAGGAAAACACATTCCTTTATAATATCGAATGAATGCTTTTCTACTATCCTTTCCCCTTCTTGTGTGCCGTCTATTTCTCCTTTGGTGGGTGAAACAGCTCCATAACGCCATCTCTCGGGCAACATCTATCGGAGCACTTTGGCGCTTTGTAAGATCGCAGATCTCAATGAAAATCAGGTTTCCTTATTAGCTCAATTGGTAGAGCATCCGCCCGGAAAGTGGAAGGTCCGTGGCTCAAATCCCGGATAAGGAAATATTTTTACATTTGTGATCTGCTCAAAACCGCCTTCCCCACCTTTCCTGTGTTGGTCTTTTATGTGTTTTCCTATCCCCTTTCCTTATATGTCTATTTCTATGTGCGAAAATAATATATATATATATATTATTTTATTTATTTTTTATATTATATATATATATTGTATGCATTGTATATGGGCAGTATTTGGGACGAGAACGAAAATAGGAGTCAGGGCATCGAAAGAACTGTGTTAGAGAAATCACCATTCTACAGTATGACGAATGGAACAAGTGAAAAATTGTCAGAAAAAAATCAGATGAAGTATTACAATAAAAAGCTCGTTAAACCTGGTAAAGAGCATTCATATGTATGTGTCTGAAATGAGAAGAGAAGATAGATGGGAGGCCTGCTAGAAGTGAGAACAGGGTACGAGGTAGAAATCAAGTCAAATCAAGAGATAAATTCAGAATTTTTCAAAATGCTGAGGACCTAAAAAAATCAAATAAAGCATCAAACGTGTACGGAGGAAAACACAGGAGGTTGTATGATGTGGCAGGAATTGGGAAATGGAAGGATAGCCACAGGAGTTATGGACGGCATGCATCGGAGTAGAAATTACGTGAGTCTGAAGGAGATAGAGTAGAGCAATAGGAGTACTTGTGGTGAAATATTTTATAACTCTAATCGTAAGATGTGCTTATCTTCAGAAAACATTCAAAACTTTGCACAAACGGAAACTTCCCTCTATTAAGAATTGTCAATCCCTTCAAGAGGAATGTTTGCGTTTCTAGTGTTTCATTGACGAAGGATATTCACTAAATCTTAAAAATCGTTATATTAGTTTCTCCGTAACCGCCGTCGATGGAGACGACATAGCCGTCAATCCCGAGATCGAGGGTTTTTAGTACCTGTGCTTAGTTTTGTTTCCAGTTATGGTGTGGAGTCGCCATTAAGTTGTCATTGCTCTATAAAACTTTCTACATCGTAGTAATTGGGTCCCACATTGTACTTTAATGGAGTGCCTTCTTTATATTTATGATAGCACAATTATAATCATTATGAAGCTTGGAAGCACAAAATAACAGCAATGTGGAAATGATTACACGGTGTCGCATAGCATCAAGTATTTCACACGAATCGACTGTCTCGCATGATCTTTTTATTGAGGTTCAAATTTTACATTTTGAATAAGAAAAACTTTATCGGCAAATTGAAAATTTTCCGATGACTCATAGAAAGTGACTCAGGGTTTTAAGAAACATCTACAGTGGTAAAATCACAAACAACTAACGTAACTAGATGGAGGCTGAAACGACTCAGTATATGTAATTTAAATATACAAACATTTCAGATTTAAGTTTTAAAACTACTTCCAACTAATAAGGCACTTGATAGAAACTATTAAGAACAGGTTTTTTATTTCCACACCTTGGGTCAACGTTGCGTATGGCCGAGGAAAAGGTGGCTACATATTACATATAAGTTGTGAACGATTTTCGGCCAAGTTTGCATGGGGTATGACGAGAAAAATTTTCTATACCAATGCATCGCGAGAACAAATCCCTTACTCAATTTTCCTTTTCCTATTCTTCCATCTCCCTCTTCTCCCATATATTTCTTCCCCCGATACTTCCATCTCCGATGCATAGAGTCAAACACCCAAGCAGAACAACCTCCTTGGACGCCCACTCCTGCGTCACTCTCCATTTCATTGTCCCTTTTCTCATCTAACCCCAACCTCCCTCCCTGTCGCCTCCATTTCTCCCCATCATCCCTCCAAAATCTAGCCATCTCCTGGAATCACTCTCCGAAGACCTTTTATCGCACTCTCTCCCTCTCTCCGCCCCTCTCCTCCCATCCTTCCCTCGTACAAGAATATTCTTCCCTCACCCTCTTCTATTTCCCACCCTCCATCTTCTGTCTGTTCCCTCGATATCTCCCTTCTTATCCTGGATTTCTCCTTTCACATCCATCTCACAGAGCCTCGCCTCCTCTCTCCTTCCTCTTTCATCCCACTCCTTCCTTCCCTCGTCCACCATCCTGCCCTTCCACCATCGCCCTGTGCCCCTTATCCACGCCCCTCTGCCCCTTTAAGCCTTCTCCTACTTCACCCCTAAAAGGACGATCCCTCCGCATCCTCTAACTCGCATAGCCCATTTCCCGGTAACCCTCTCTCCATTCCTCTTCCCCTTCCATCCCCTCACCTTCCCTCAACTCTTCCTCCTCCCTTTGACATCTCCGTTTCACCATCCTCCTTCCTCTCCTTCCCTTAAAAGTACCCCCTCACCTATTCTCCATCCCCCACACCCCCTTAACGCTCGCCTTCCCCCCCCCTCTCCCTCCACCCTCCATCCTTCACCGCATCCACCGACAAGACCTATTTACGGGACGAAAAGCTTTCCGTCTCCCCGACTTTCCTTATCTCGGGGAGACACACAGATTTCCACCCCGAGGACATACAGGGGGGAGATGGTGGGAGGAATGGAAAAGGGTGGTTTTCGATGGGGGTGGGGAGGAAAACCGAGAGTTTGTGAAGAGGGTGGGGCGTGCACATAAACGGGAGGGGTGTGAGGGTGCAGGGGGAGAGAGGGTGGAAACGCGTTCATGTGTGTGCGTGCGTGTGCTGGTGTCTGGGATGAAGTACGGCAGTGGGTGGAAAGGGAGAAAGAGCGAGAGAGTAACGCGGATAGGGGCCATGGGGAGGGAGAAGCGGTGTTTGGAGGTAGGAGTTTTAGACGAGCGGGGAGGGCGCAATGGTTTGGGCGGAGAAAACCAGAAAAAACACAAGGGAGGGAGGGATTGAGAGGGGGCGTAGGAGGCAGGAAGAAGTTTCCGCAGGAGATGTGGGATCGCAGGGAGGGGGTGGACGACGAGGGCCCTGGGGTGGGGAGGGTTGGAGGGATTATTGCTGGAAGGGAGAGGGGAAGGAGGTGGAGAGAGGGGCGGTGGATGTCGCGAGGAGCAGCGTGGGTTGGTGTGTGAGGGAGGGTAGAACACGAAAGGGGAATAGGTTAGAAGCGCTTGCCAGATAGGCCTCCTCGTCGGCTCTTATCCGCCACGTCAAAGTCGGAGCCATCAGACTCCTCAGCTTTCCTCCCCATGAGTACGCTTCCCTTCCTCGGCGCGCCCTTCGTGCCCCTCACGCCTTCCATGCCCTCATTCTGCCAGAAAGAATTGAAACTTCAATTCTAAACCACTCCGTTTCTCCCTCTGCTCATCCCTTCACGTATGTATTTATATATACATACGCGACACGTATTTACGTTACGAATATGTATTTACACCTCTCTCTTGAGAAACGTCTTATGGATGGAGGGAGGGAAAGTAGACTGGTTTGATGAGGATGCCGTAAACGTGGTAGTAGCATCAGAGGAAGTCGAACTACTAAACGACTGTGTACAACCCGTATTATGAGGGGGCGTGTGCATCTGCGGAGGTGTAAGAGGTTCCTGGGCTCACAAACGACGACTGGTTATCGTAATTCAGCCAAGGTCCTGCGAAGGAGAAAAACTTCCTCGATTGAGAGGGGACGTGGACGAACCCTAATCATTTTACATCATTATCTGCTATGTAAATGAATTTGACAATATTTTTATTTCTATTTGAAACAGCGTTGACGTTCATACGAGTATAAAAAGGAGAAGAGTCTTCCTATACAAAATTCCAGCAAATAAATTTAACAAAAAATGAATACATTAATATAAGAATGTACGAAGTATTTAAGACCATTTATCATAGAATATCCCCGATAGTTCACCGAAGAATTGGAATCTATCATTAACCTGATCTAAAGTTGAACTCTTATTGCTATTATTACGTACAAATTTGTGTTTGGATAAGCGTAAGACTCTGGCGGGGTTGAAAATGTAGGATACGATAAGAGAAACTTACTGCCGTGCCATTTCGACCAGCAATTACCAAAAACTTTTAATTAGAAACTACCTACCTAAAAACTTGGAAGAACCACAAAAAATATTCCGGCTTTAATGTTTTATACCGAAAGGGAAAAAAAACAGGAAAAATTTCGAGAAATTGTATCAAATATCTGTAATAACCAAACCAGAGAAGAAAAGTTGACAAGAAAAATAATTTTACCATTGAAAAGTTTCAATTCTGGCTAATGCGTATCAAAAAGAACCAGAGTAAAATGAGGCCTTATTCTCACTTTTCCCACAGAATCGAAACTTCATGAGGTAGTAATATGTTTTAACAGATGTCCTTATTGGTCATAATAGCAGAAAATGGGGTTTCATTCGATAATTTTTAAATGTTTAACAAACGCTTTAGATCAGCAAAAGTATATATAGAATGTAGCAAAAATGAAGTAATTATAAAATCTACTATGAGTTGCAGTAGATCTATGTCAATTGTAGAACATGGTGGTGCTCTAAAGAAACTAATTAATTTAGCTAGCAAAGCAATATATTATTATTCAATGATTCTTATTGAGCTAAACACAACTAAATCATTAAAACTTCCAGAGCATAAAACAGAAAAAATGTTACCTCATTGCGATAAACTGGAACTGAAAAAAACTACTGCACAAACAAACCCTTCTCTAATATTAAATTAAGAAAAATTTTTAGTTTAACAACTTAATTATTTTAACGTTAAAAATTATATAAAATATTATCATCTCCTGGGATGCAATATATTTCTTTGAGAGAACTAAATGAATTTTGGGAATCAGTGAATGATGAGGTGATCGAATATAGTAGAAATGTTTTCCCATTACTATATCTATGTATATAATATATATTTTTTAAGAAAAAAAATTCTGATCGTTCTAACTTATACTTATCCAGGTTGAGGATTTAATCCATTAATTCATGAATCCCTGTCGAAAATTTCATTTGAAATTTAATACGAATTTTGGTTGCCATATCTTTGACGCCTTTATATTTACTTACTTTTCTCCTAACTTTCTCAGTTGTTGCGAAAATGGAACACATTGCATAAAGAAAGATCGAATAGATATTTTTGTAATTCACCTAGGAAAAATGTGGGTTCCCCCGTAAATGGGGTGAACTTATTTTTTCATTTATGCTCTGACCGCATAAATCTTTCACCCTGCGGAGGCACAAAAATGTTCAGATGAAAGGTAGAGATGGGTCGAGATGTTCCCTCAGAGCAGAAAAAGTTTTAAAAGTGGTAAATTCTCCGGTACCTCATACCTCCTCACTAACTTTCGCCCCTCCTCAGCTCCATTCATCCCTTTTTACCAACGTCTCTGCAAAAAAAATCCCTGTCCCGCACTCATACTTTAACTCGCCGCTCTCTTCATCAAAGACGATTTTTAAGCTTCTCATCCTTTATTTTTTTTACTTTTGCGTACGATCTTCACCGACCCCTGTTAGAAATAATATTCACCCCATAGAAGGAAGCGGGACATTATCTTGGCCATAACCCTCTCAAACAACCCACTCTTTGCGAAGTCACCGAGGTCCATTTCTCACCCCTCTTGTCATCCCCTATTACACAAAGCCCCCCTTTTCCTGCTATATTAGTTCATTAGAAAGTAGTTTGATGTGACTAATATTCAAAGGAAAAAATGCATCTTAAAAGCTGTTTTACTTATTAATTTTGAAATTGAGACAAAACAAACACTTTTCACCAAAAAATATTTTTTCTATTAATTGATAAGATTGAAACGGACTTTAAAGCTGACCTTAAAAATAAAATTAATATAATTTTTTAATTACCAATACAAAATACGGTTGATATTGCTTTAATTTTGCACGCAAAATTACTCTGATTTAATTTATGAAGTAGAATAGAATATCAATTAATCTTTAGAATTTAAAAAATGAAAATACACCATGGGAAACGTGCGTTGTTCAAATAAACGTAATAACGTCCTAAAATGATATTATTTAAAAGTCTTTGACAATACAATATTTACTAATTTATAATTCACTAAGTCTAGTTCAGACGTAATACAAGTGAATATATGAAGAAAAGTTACAAACCATGAATGAAATTAATAGGCGTCAGGAGATTAGAAGCGAAGTGGGAAGGCAGTGGAAAAAACTGAGAAGAACTGAGTTCAAACACGGGTGATCACTTTAGATTCCCCCAGATTTACATTATCGGCACGATTTTTTAGATGGTAGATATCTGAAGCATTACTAATACCTAAATTTCATTAGGAACAGATTGTTTTAATTACAGAGCACATAATAAACGAACAAGAGAGCAAATTAACATATAAATATTTTGAATACGACAGCAATATTTTTCCTCTTTTGATCATTGCTGTCTGGCTGGAGGTTTAAAATCTCAAACTCCTCATCAATGAGCGTTTCTTTTTCAAGGTTAAATATTTTTAACTAGTAAAAATCATTCTTAGAAGCCGTTATGTGTTATATTTGGATGCATCTAATCACTTTTGCAATCACAAGAATGGATAAATACTTCACCAGATATTTTCATATCAATAATGAGTCATGAGTATTAATTTTACTTCTAAATACTAAATCAGCGTTGAAAAAATAATTTTAACACAGATGGCAAAGGCCACTGCTGTTCATATGTCTAATGACGACATTTATGCGACGAATTACATGTCTTAGCGATTAAGAACACGCAAGTGGACAGTGCCATCTGTTTTCATTAATTCGGAGTTAAACTACCCCAATGCATCAAATTTAACACTCTTGATCTACATCAGCTTCTAAAAAGCGAAAACCCAACTCTTTAGCTGGCATAAAAGTTACCACAATGAAAGAAGAAAAATTATAAAATTGATAAGATCCCGTGAAATATCTTAAGGAAGAACTGCTCACAATGATGGAAACTGATTACACCACATATCAGTTAATAATACCAGATAATACCATATCAGTTGCTACCGGTTTGATCGACCAACACACTCTGTTTATTGAAACACTTCCGTAACCCATTAAACACCAATTAAATGTACCAAGACGATTTAATTTACTAGAATTTGATAAAGTTGCCATTTACCTTAACGGATTTCGATCAGGAATTCAGTCAAAGAGACTGTGATAGCTAGAGAGGATCACCGGAATTCACTATTCTGGTGAGGAATTTAAAGGATGGAGAGCAGAGTTCCAAAAGGGTACAAATAAACAGGGAAAAGAGAAAGAATAGCGACTGAGTCGAGTGTGGTGCGACCGAGAGAGTGGACAGAAGTGGAGAGGAGCCGAGATTTCGCGCAAGTGGAGGGGAGCCGAGAAAATATATATATACTTCTGGGTAGGTATAGGCATAGTATAGGGAGGGATTCGGAGATGGGTGGCTTAAAGAAGGGGGTAGAAGGGTGGGATGGATCAAGGCAGGACGTACGTAGGTAGGGAAAATGTTGCGGAGAGAGGGAAGCATCTCTCTGAGGGGGAAGCAAAGATCTCTCCAGAGTGCCATGGAAACGACTCTCATAACCGGAGTAGTAAAAATAAAATGGGGAATATAAAAAGCGGAGAGTATAGCGAGGAATGCCAAAGAATGATGGGGCATTTTATAAGTATGGACACGTACGAGCAGGGGAGTGAGGTGGGAAGGGAGGGGAATCTAAAAGATGGGGTTGGAGAGAGAGGTCTTACAGAGAGAGAGAGACTGTGAGTGCGAGGCGTTCAAAGGGATATGGGGAAAGACAGGAGAGGAAAAAGGGAAAAATAGGAGGAGGAAAAGGAAGGGGCAGCGAGAGAGATAAGAAACGGGAAGCGGAAGAGGAAGGCTATGATGGTGCAAAGGAGGAATGGGCTAAAAGAGAGTCTTCCCCGGGGCGACTTAGAGAGAAAGCGGAGGGAGGATAGAGATGGAAATGCATGAATGCACAAAAAGGAGGAATTAAGAGCGCAAAAGGAGTTCAATAATCAGAGAGAGGGACAAAGAGTAAACGAGGAAAAAGTTTGAGGAGCAGCAATAAAGAGAGATGACGTGCAAAAGAAACGAATAGCAATGGGAAGCTGGCTAAGAAAAATGAAAAGCTAAGCAATAAAAGAATTTGAAATAACATTACATGAAATTAATAAATAATGTTTAAATAAATAACGCTTTAAATAAATAATTAAATGAAATCCAAAACTATTTTTTGGAATGTTTCAATGAAATACAGCCGTAGGAAAATCGTCGATTTTTCCAAATATGCACAATAAGAGTTTTTTTTAGAATAAGTAATTTTCGGAAGTATCTATTCTCAACACTTTGCTGCGATTACTGCAAATTCGAAGCAAATCTTTAGTCCCAAGAACGAGAGAAAGTATATGTAGAGTAACACGTACTTTTTCAAGAATTTTAATCACCGTGCATACTTTTCTATAATATCCTTTCGCTAAAATTGAACATTTATCAAATGTTAACATGTAGTATCAATAGGAGATTTTCCTTCAGAAGTCGCCAATCATTAATGTGATCGAATAACCTACTTCTTTTCATCCAAAATTATTATCATGTCAATAATGTTACCATTATTATGCATGAATACATAGCCCTAAATTCTATTTTTGTGTCCACATTATAGTCATCCTCTACTGAAAATGTTAATAGCAAACGCGCAAATTTGTGGCCCAAAAATGTCTTATTCCTGGGACAAAAACCAAGTGTCCAAAGTTTCTTAAAACAGTCTGAACACTTTCCTTTTGGCATGAGTCATCCCTGCTTCTAAATTAGAGGAAGAATTATTGGTATAATTTTTTTCATTTAGATGTTTCTTTAAGGTGAAGTATCTCGATATAAATCAAGAATACGTGGCATAATATCCTTGAATTCATATCTCATTTTTAAGTAAAAGATCTTCATAATTTTCCAATACTCGACTAGATTTTCTTCCCACTCTAATTTCAACAATATAACATATCCTTTCATTTTATTGTTATTTTAAAGTTTATTTATGACAATATTCAACCTTTTTCATCCATTATCTTTATACAAAATAATAAAAACACCGAAAGTATTGTCCACGGATGGTACTGTACAGCTAGCTGATGATGACGCCTAGGCGTTGAAAGGCACGTTGAAATATTAACAATAAAAAAATGGATAGCGACATATGTGTTTTTATTTATGACCGTCATGTTATCTCTCTACACAACGCCTAACAATAATGACTAAGCTTAGCTAAAACAAAAATTCAGTCCCGGAACTGGTATAGCAATAAAAACTGAAAAAATAGTTATCTAATTCATTAAGTGTCAGGGGATCGTTTTATGAAGATGAAATTAATTCACAGGAGGAAATCATGGTGTGTTGTCATCGTGAACAGCACCAATGTTGAAGATACAGCAGTTCCTGGTGCTTAGTATGATAATTTGATAATCATAGAACTTTAATTGAGATCCCTTAAGATGAATAAATCGGCAAACGAAGGAAAGGAAACTGAACCTGTACGTCCTAAAACATGGTATATTTTACCCATTTGAATCAATACAATATTGTTTCACTAGATCTCACATTTATGGACATCAAAACTTGAGATAAATGAATATAAGAAAGTACAAATACAAATATATAATAACGACAACTAAAATACAAACTATCAACATGGTGGCTGAGATAACATTCAACATGCCACATTACCGATCGTTCATAGTCCACCATCGCTGATCCTACGCATGGTATAAACATTCGCCATAAAATCCTGTAAACTTTAAGCAAGGATCCAAAATAACTATGATGTTGGCTTTTCCAAATTTTAATTTCAAATTTCCATAACTTTTCATTTTTCTTTTCCATAGCTCCACAGCAAAGATGATAAATGTGATGCAGGAGAGAGAAAGGAAAATACGAGTATGAAGCTAGGGAAGCTTGGAGGAGCCGCGGGAAAGGAGAAGCGCAAAAGAGAAGCAGAGATAGGGAAAGAGAGATCCCGTCGCCATGGCAACTGAAAAGATCGAACGGTTTTCATCTCTTGACGAGTGTAATGATAGGTTACCATTGGATGCGCCCACTTATTTATAGGCCACGCCCCCGCAACATCTCCCACACTCCCGCTCTCTTTGTCCTCCCACGGCCCCTTTACCCCGATTCCTTCGCCCTTACAATCCCCTCACCGAATTCTATTTCACGCTAAAGGCTGTGTGTTTCCCATCCAAACTGAACCCGGCGCCGGATTTAAAAGCATGTAATGTGAAGGATTTTTTGTGGAAAAAACGATCCAACATTTCGAAAAACAAGGTTCGGCAGGGAATAGAGAACTCGCAAAAGGGAAATACAAATAAGGTACTGCAATCACGGATTTTTGAAACAATGTGTATTTTAGAGGAACATAAAACTATAACTGAAGTTAGAATACATAAAATGTAATATAAATAAATATTTTTTCATTATATTCACCACACTATATTTACAGAAAGGCTAGCAAAATCAAAAGGAACTACATCCATTTTTATTTACAATTAAACTTATCCATTGTAAAAATAGGGGTATAAAAATGAATCTCTTCTCTTTTCGGCAGTTGGACTAAAAAGTAAATTTTCTAAGTCCTCGTCTAAATCACTTATTATAATTATTTTAATGTGAAACAATTAATCGAATAAGTTATATCAAAATATATTCACTTCGTGAGATTTATTTATAGATTTTTTAAACTAATAATTCGAAAAGAAAGATTTCAAAACGAATTAATTCGCCTAAATTTTGTGGATCATTTATGTTGCTCTAATTTTCGTAGAATATACATTAGCGTAGTTGTGAAGACCCAATGCGACTGATCTGTATACACTACAATATTACTCCAACCGAAGGAAAGCATTAAGAAATGAATTAAATATTTTTATTTCGAAACTAATCAAACAAAAGGGAGGCAAAAGTTAAAGGTACACTATGCCTTGTACCAACACTACGTGAAAGTTTTATTTTATTTAAGTGCAAATGCAAGAATCGTAAAATATATATCATGTAAATTTTCCTCAGCCCATATTTCTTTATAGTAAACCTCATGGATTTGCGGAAAATTATGGGTAATTATAGCTTTTAAGAATGTTTTTCGAATTCACAACTGCAATGGGTATCGCATCCGATAGTTATTTTAAATGTAATTTTTCAAATTGAGTATCACAAGGGGCTCACTAGATCTATTCTATTCACTTGCTTAATACGTTTACATGTATTACAATGTTTCCGTGCTCATTGCCTAAAAGTTAAATCCTGTCATAATTCATCTGAACAAGCCGTGTTTTATGATCCGTGACCCATCCTTAGATTTTCAACCCTTCATATTGCAATCTTTTGTTACCCTGTGTACGTCCACCACTGGGATGATTAGATTTAGCCGGAAAATTTAGATTTCATGGTGCAGGGAAAAGAGACGAGAGCCTCATGCTCTATCACCTCTCTTGACCTCGTATTACTCCCTCCCATCGGACCCGCCCCCTTTCTTCGCCACATCACTCATCCCGTTTCTCCTCAGTCCTTTCTCGCAAGTTTCTCGAGCACATCATCACACTACTCCCCCGCAGCTCTTTCAGATATGCATCCCTTAGCTCACGAACATCCCACATGTTTTCCACGTTCCCGCCATCCCTACTCTCAACATCCTCATTCCGCTGACTATCGCGTACATATTCGCCATTTTTAAATTTCCTGAAATCCCGTTTTACCCCCCGAGCAAGGAAAGGGATAAAAGTACGGAATCGGTGAAGAACGGGAGAGGAGAAAAAAGGTTAGAAAGAGGTTAGAAACTTTTAACATGGAAATTGGGCATTTAAAAAATATCATGATGGACAAAAAAATCATTGGTGGATTCCAACATTTCGCAGTAGATCAACCCATTCTGCTCGCTTTCCGTGCATTTGCCATCTAAACTGTTGAAACATACTATCTTCAATGCATGTAATTTCACCCCTAAGAAGAGATGTACGCATATGTTAGGATCTTTATGACTCCTTCATAAGGAGTCTAGATCACCATTCGAGTGCACTCTCTAAAAGGGTTTCCCTTATCCAGATATATGGTGATACGATTTTCATGAATATAGTATATAAGATGCTTTATCTAACAAGTTCCTCATACACAGGCAGCAGTCGAAGAAAGAAAGATTCTTAGCTCTGCGAAAATTAAAGAAATCCAATTTTTATACGATAAATTATATTTATCAAACAATTTATTAATTATTTTTGTTTTCAGATGCCCATTAATGCTTAAATTACGATTTCGTAAGGTTTTTTTCAATTGCAATCATACGACTATTAAGGTTCTACCTGAAAAATTTAATCATATTTTCTTTTAAGTGCATTATTGTTTTAAATTAGTCTTGAAATATGCTTATTTTATTTTTAAAGAGTCAAATGTAAGTTTCCTCGTTGACACTTTGTTGTCTGTCAGGTATCAGGCGTAGTTTGTTAAACATGAAGTGTCACGTTAGATGGAAAGATTGAAACGGTAATTTTACCAAAACTTTTTTAAAATGTGTAGAAAATTTATTTTTATCAATGGTATCATCTATTGGTAATATTGCTAAAGTCAAGTGTATTAATAACTCGGAAAACAGATTTTAAAACATTAAATATAGTATCTGGAAAAATGGATTGATTTTCTTCCATATCTGATCATTTCTATTATCAATAAAATGTTGAACGCTGTAATTACTTGTAAATTAATTATAACTGGTCACAATGTCTTCTTACTCAGATTAATATTTTCTGTATTGTAATTTTTCAAAATCTGAATAGCATGCAAGCCCACACGGAGAGAGCTAAAAGTTTTAAAACAATGTAGCAAGTAAAACGTAACGACCAATATTATTAGTGATGACTGTCTACCGGCTGTGGGTCGCGTTAGTCCGGGGGTAGACCACAGACTGGAGGGAGAGAGTTCAATTCCTGGACAAGCTTCTCTCGGCACGTTCAGTACCATCGAAGTTGTATGATTTTTTGGTTAACAAATCCTCCTGGGAAACCATAACCGGCACAGGGAAAGGCACTGGACTCTATCCTGATGTGTGAATTTCATACGCCGTCGGCATAGTACTCGGTGAACTCTACCATCACCTACCAAACTGACCTTCGGGTTGATTATTATGTTTACGGGTTATATACCTGTTAAGGTATATTTTGGATGAACTCAACTTACCAAACGGTACAGCGGCTATTCCCTTGACTGTCCTCCTAACAAAACACAACCTGACATGCACGCTACAACAAGCACATCTTTAATTCCGCCTACTTCCTCCTTTTATGCAGTCCCCATATGTTTTCTAAAATATATTTAAGAAACATAGCGAATTAAAACTGTAACAGAAATATATACTCAATGAATTCGCTAGTTAGTTCATTAAAAATTAATTAAAGTTTCAATCCAGGAAAAGGAGATGAATGGTATCTCGCGATCAATTTTATCTATTCATAACTTTAAAGTATCAGACCAGAAATTTCCTTGAATTATGTCTCCCGTTCCTATTAAAATTTAGATAATTTGGGCGAGTATAATGCAATTTGGTGAGCATTAGGCCGACATGATAGTTTAAAGGCTGGATTAGATATGCCATCTGCTAAATTTTAGAGTGTGGGGTCCGGAAGTCACAAAATCGCGCCATCAGTGGCTGGCAGCATATTTGCATTTAGGGATGAAATGAGTCGGGCTTTGTCTGATTTTTTTTCACAGTTCAGTTATCCTCACCGAGTAACAGACGAAAAGAAATTCTACAAAAATTATGTATTACTTTGCAGGATTTGCTTATTTATTCGGCAGTGCGTGGATTTTTTTCACTTTCTTTATCTAAACGATTACGAAGACATCCTAAAAGTAGGCAAGGAAATAATCGATCAAATGTAGCGTAGGTAATGTGCATAATATTGGGATATGCAAAATTATCGATACCGTCATTGACGTTACTATTTTTATAGTTATTTCGAAAAAAATATTGAATGTGCGTACTTTGATGTAAACTTAAATTCTGTATTCGAATGGCATTCATCTGTTGATATTTGCCTAAAAGTATGACCCTTTCGAAAAAATATGGGATACATAAAAGAATAGAATCCGAACGATGAATATAATTATCATGTTAGAAAAATAGGCTTTAGAGAACGGCGAATTTGAACTCCACGCTGTGACCTTTCTAATCTGCAGAGTAAAAATTGGAAGGACGGCCTGAGTGACTGACGGACGGAAATGCGGTCTGAGCCTGGTCGATATGTTACCACATTCCTCACTCTAACATTCACAAGGATCCAAATTTTACTCAAATCGCTTTAGGTCAAGAAAACAGCTACGAATTGGCATCCCCATCCCAGACGACTAATATTAACGTCCACCAACTAGACTCCATTTTTTTCCTTTCCTTCATCCTCTAACCATTACCCAGCCGTCTACCGCTGCCTGGTAAGTACCAGAGCAAGGACCACTAAATTACACATGTCACATGGCCTTCAGGCAGGATCATACGGTCATTCTCGGGCAGGAATAACAAGGATCCATAAACTATACGGCATGTGTCTAGAATTTTAAACTCCACTCCTTTAAGAATACTTAAGTCAGAAAACGAAGGAAATTGATAGGTTGTGTGATCAGAAGGAACTGATTCGAGGTTACGGGCAGTCGTGAGGTTTCGAGAAACCAATTCAGTCGATGTTTCTCGGAACCTACTACTAGGGGAGACAATGCAATGTGCGGTAATGATAAGAAAATGCGGTAAATGATATCACACTCCTTATTCCATTGAGGCAGGAAATTTGAAGGAAGTAGGTGAGAAATATACTCTTTGAGCAAATACAGCAAGAGTGGATAACCTGTTTCTATGTAGATTGGTAACATTTATCGTATAGATAACTAAATAACGCATTCTGGTGCCATGTTCTTAACAACCGATACTTTAATAAGTAAGCCTTAACCGTTATTCACATTTTATTCCGGTACAGGATAATGTCGGCTTTCTTTTCTCATACACAGTCTTCAGTTACAATGTAGTTACACAAAAACTTAAAGTTGCTTCCAGAAAGAGATATACAATCACAATAATGAGGAAAAATAGCTTCAATGTATAAATATATTGCATTTCTGCATCGTATGTACAATATATCTTGTCATCTGTTTCCCAAGAAAATCAAATGAAGGTGATCGGAAATCACGGATGAATCAAGCTTAAAGCAACTTCTCAAGCAAATCCGTTGACAGGTAACACTTTTTAATGCACAGTTACAGAAAGAGATTAAATTCACGGAAAAAGTAAGGATCCGTTGTTTTATTGAGGTTGAAGTTAGCTGGGAGGCATAATGCCATGGAAGAGAGCATGAAAATAGGGAAGAAAAGGAGGAGGATGGGGACTGGAGAGGGCGTGAACAAGGACAGAATTGTAGAAGGGGAGAAGAGATTTGGCTGGTGGATCGTGAGAGGCGGGGAGAAGGGGAGAGTATCATAAAAAATTAGTATGAGGAAAAAAAGTTCGTGTGCTCAGTGAGGGGAAATAACCCTTATCTTGATTAGGTGTGGAACGCTTTTTTCGAGGTTGTATGTGTTAAGTGGGAAGTGGTGGGAGAAAGAAGTGAGCAGTGAAAGAAAGAAGGCGAAACGCAACGTAGGAGGGGTGGGGAATGCAAGCAAGATGGCCGCGTAAGGAGGAAACAAATGGGCATCGAAATAAAACCGCGAAAGAGATGTGCGAAGTGATGGAAGACAAACTTAAGATTTTAAACGAATGAACGCCTGGGGCGCATGTATGGTGAGTATAAAAGAAAAGCGATGAGGATGAACGGAAAATCCGTGTAGGGCTAACAAAAACATGGGATATGTTTATTAAAACGAGTTTCATTGACGACTAACTACGCAGTCTTACACAAAAACAAGCATGATTAACAAACTTTAATAGCGGCAATAATCGTGAATCAGTCTCTCTGGCATGATATGTTTTGCTTGGACTTCAGTCAATATAAAAATCTTTAAAAAATAAATTTTCGACAACTTTTTCTCCGCGAAATTGTAACACACAAAAAGTCACCATACGCGATGGTAGAGAAGAGGGGTTAAAATGTGTTGCCCAAACATGATCCCTCCCTTCGCTATGCGTAGTAATAGACGAAAGCTTTGGGCAGCTGCGTTCATTACAATATGTGATGACACGGGAAAATAAAGTTACGATTGTAATCGATAGGCGCAGCAGTCCGAAGTTTAATAGTAATTGGTTTGCAAGTTTTCTCCATTCTTTGCACATGTAATTGTCAAAATTCCACGAAAAGCACCTTAATTTGAAATTTGGCCTTGGGAGACTACATCAAGGATCAACAAACTGGCATCACTGCTCCCTACCTTCACCAATGATTTTGAGATATGGTCGAACTATATTTCACTCAAGGCACTGAATTCACCATTAATGTCTCATTATTACACCTATGTCTCCAAAGAAAAATTGACTCATTTGTAAAAATAACGAAATGCCCTAGTTCTTTTAAGTGCTCACGCTCTATATACGGGACCATAATTAATTTTCTCAACAAATTCGATTTTAAATGAGTTTCACCGTGGCTACGGTAATGCATATTCAATGTAGGTTTTACAAATCAGTGAGAGAGCGAAACAGGTTATCGTGTGGGTATTAGGAATTTTTAAATGGCTGCCAATTGATAAAATATTTCTGGGTGTTTGATTAATAGCAGATCCATGCCCATTACGATACATCAGTTTCCCGGCTATTCATGAAGAATTTCGAATCGATGAATTAATTATTTACAACAACATTTTATGAGACTTAGCGACAATAATGAGACTAGAAGTGACATACATGTAGGTTCACCTGAACCCGAAATAGGATTTGTAAATCTCTTTTTCCTGGCAATCGGATATCATCAAGTAACTTATATTCCTACTCACCAGCTTGTTTATTTCAGTGTAACCCCATATATGGCAAGGACGATGCAAGTGGTGGGTGTTTTAAAATTGAAGATAAAATAATATGAATCTTTACTACACAAGGACACATTAATGTTATGCACATTAAAGATTCCATAAGAAAAGAATTTTCCAAATCACAATGCAACCATTTCGGAGTGTAAAAATCATTCAACTTGACCGGGATCCCAGTCAAGGCGAATAATTTTTACACTCTGAAATTGTTGCATTGTAATGCATATTAGCGGATGACTCCGTCAAAAGTTACTGTCTCGCAGTTACTTGGAATTTTTCCAAATCGATCCCTAAATTTTCACTTGCATATACAGGTACTTGTGAGGCGGCTGCAATGGCGTCTGACCCCAGTGGGGCGGCCATTAAGTGATGTGTCACGTTAAAAACACTATTGAGGAAGGCAACGGGAAACCACCTCAATTATCATTCCCAAGAATATAATGATGGACGCAAAACAGAAACTGAGTCCTGGCAACTGCGGGACTCGGCCCAAGGGGTCGTGTGTCGTGCCCGGCAGCGGAGGAGGCAAGGCTTCCGCGGTCGTCATCCCACGAAATCCTTGCGGGGGAGAAATAACAGCAGCAGGACAGAAGACGCAGAAGAAGACGAAAGTAGTTAGAATAGGAACATGGAACGTCAGGACAATGTTGAGGACAGGAAAATTAGAAAATATTAAGCGAGAGATGGAAAGAGGTAATATAGATGTTTTAGGTCTCTGCGAGGTGAGATGAAAGGATAGCGGGGATTACTGGAGTGACAATTATAGAGTGATACACAGCGGCGGGGACGAGAGCCAACGAGGGGTTGCCGTAATATTAAATAAAGGGGTAGGAAGAAGCGTAGTCAACATAGAGCAAGCAACTGATAGAATTTTACTCGTAGAGATTAAAGCAGAGCCGACGAACTTGGTCATTGTTCAGGTATACATGCCACCGAGCAACCACAAGGAGGAAGAAGTCGATAGGATGTACGGTGAGTTAGAGGATATAATCGCGTGTGTTCCTGCAGGGAAACATTTGATAGTGATGGGGGATTGGAATGCGACGGTAGGGCGAAGGAAGAGAGGGTGGTGAGGTGGGGGACTATGGGTTAGGCACGAGGAATGAACACGGGGAGAAAGCGATTGAATTCTGCAGGAGACAGGGGTTAGTCATCACCAACACATGGTTTAGACATCACAAAAGGCGTAGGTATACATGGAAAATGCCAGGTGACTCAGAAAGGTATTAGTTAGATTATATTATGGTTAGGCACAGGTTTAGGAACAGTGTGATAAATTCGCACAGTTTCCCAGGAGCGGATGCGGACTCTGACCAGAATTTAGTTGTTAAGAAATGTAACGTCCGTTTCAAGAAGATAAGGCAAGAGCGGCGGGTTAGGAAATGGAACGTAGAAGCATTAAATGGATTAACGAGGAAGGAGTATCAGCAGGCTGTAGAGAAAATAATGGATGACGGTAAACAACTGAGTACAATCGAAGAAAAATGGGAATGTATCAAGCAAGGGATATCGGAAGCAGCACAAGACACTATAGGAACCATTAACGGGAAAGGAATAAGGAAACCATGGGTCACGGATGAGATGATTGCAAAGATGGATGAGAGAAGAAGATGGAAGAATGTAAACACAGAGTTAGGCAAAATGAAGTACATAGAGTTAAAAAATAAATTGAGATGGGCCACAAATAAAGCAAAAGAAGAATGGTGGAAAACGCAATGCGAGGATATGGAAATTTTACAGAAGAAGGGTGAAATTGGTGCTCTATACAGCAAGGTTAAGTTATTATCGGGAAGTAAGAAGGCAAGATCTGTACTAACAGTTAAAGATAAGTGGGGTAAGACAATAGTTGAACCAGGAAAAATCCAAGAGAGATGGAAGGAATATATAGAAACACTGCATGGCAAAGAACTTAGGACGACAAGGTTAGACATAGTAAAGGAACATGACGTAGAAGAAAATAGCTTAGGTCCAGGCATACTCGACGATGAAATAGAAAGGACATTAAAGGAGATGAAAGCAAATAAGGCTGTGGGGGTGGACAAAATACCCGTAGAACTGTTGAAATGTTTAGGAAAAGGTGGGGAGAAGGCCCTTTATGGACTGATTCGTAGTATCTATGAAGAAGGAATCTGACCGGAAGATTTTTGTGAGATCGGTGTTAGTTCCTATTCCAAAAAAGGCAAAGGCTACGTCATGTGAGGATTACAGAACAATACGTTTGATATCCCACGCAGCTAAAGTTATTCTCAGGATAATCAACAAAAGGATAGAGAGTAAGGCAAATGATTACTTAGGGGATGATCAGTTTGGGTTTAGGAAAGAAAGAGGTACGCGTGATGCCATTGCAGTAATGAGATCACTAATCGAGAGGAATATGGAATACAATCAGGACGTTTTTGCCTGTTTTGTAGATTTCGAAAAAGCGTTTTATAGAGTGAATTGGGAAAAATTAATGCGTGTATTGCAGAAAATAGGAATGGATTGGAGGGACAGGAGACTGATCCGCAACCGGTACATGTCTCAGACTGCTCAGGTGCGAGTGGGGAACGGAGAGTCCGAATGGTCAGTGTTAGGAAGAGGTGTAAGGCAGGGTTGCCCATTGTCACCGGTACTGTTCAACGTATATGTAGAGGAAATGATTAAAGAGGCATGGGAAGAACTGGAGGTAGGAATGAAAGTCGGAAGGGAATTCGTAAAATCGGTTAGGTTTGCTGATGACCAAGCATTAGTTGCTCAGTCAGCCAAGGGGTTGCAAGCATTGTTGAGTGAATTGGAGGTTCAGTGCGATAAATATCGGATGAGAATTAATATTAATAAAACAAAGGTTATGCAATTTTCCAGAAAGAAAAGGCTAAGCTAAATATTAAAATAGGCGGGGAAAAAATAGAGCAGGTAGAACAGGTTACGTATCTCGGAAGTGTTTTGGACCAATTCGGTCAAAGTGGTAGGGACGTAAGGAGAAGAATTGCGCTAGGCAAGGAGGCTTTCTCAAGGAGGAGGGAGTTGATGGCGGGGACGTTGAGTAGGGATGTTAAGACAAGATATGGAGCGTAGCTATGTACGGCGCGGAAACGTGGTCACTGAAGCAGGAGGATAGACGTAGATTGGAGGCTTTTGAAATGTGGGTGTGGAGAAGAATGGAGAAGGTGAAATGGACCGAAAGGAAAACAAATGAGGAAGTACTGGAGATGGTGGGTGAGGAGAGGGGTTTGTTGAGAAAAATACTATGGCGGCAGGAAAAATGGATGAAAGGCGTATTGGGCGGTAGTGGAATGATGAAGAGGGTAATAGAGGGGAGAATGTTGGGCAAGCGAGGTAAGGGCAGGAACAGGATAGGTATGTTGGATGGGATGAAGGGAGGAAAGAAGTACACCGATGAAGAGGGACCTGATATAGATTAGTTTGCTAGGTGGGGAGTCACAAAATGCTTATTTGATAGTTGTGTCCATCCAAAAACCTACCTTAAACGGTAGATTACCTAATAATAATACAGGTACTCGTACTTTCAAGTTTGAAATTCCTTTAGTAGTGTCTACATAAAATACATTACTTTGAGTTTCATAAATGATTCTACTGCGGGGCACGTAGAAATATTTTGGATTTAAGAATTCTGGAGACTAAGTTGAAATAAGGTAAAAATGGAACCTACTAATCCTGAAATAGTAGATTATGGGAAATGAATGATATAATAACCGCTCTTAAGTGTACTCATGTCTTTTCGTGTGCTCTATGTATACGTATTTCCTTGGTTAGTGTATATAGGCATAAAACGGAACTAAAGATACTATATTTTTAGCGAAGAAGGCACATGATATAAAAGTACCCATCTTAGCACGAAATCATTATCGTAAGAGAAATACGAGAAGATGTTAACATATTTTCCTTTTCCCTATACAAACTCATTTAATATGGATATCAAACAATTCCATGAAGTAAAGCCTGAAAGTCAAAAGTATATACAAATACGAAAACCCGCCATATGGCGAACAAATATTCATTCACACGGAAATAGATATAAGGATAACGGAATTGGAACAAATATAAAGGACGAACACAGGAGGGGTGGGAAAGGCGGAATCACAAGCTGACAGATGACAAATGTAAAAATATTTCCTTGAGAGGGGCTTGAACACCGGATCTTTCGACTTGCCGGGCCGTTGCTCTAACCACTTTAGCTGTCGAGGAAACGTAATGTACACTGAAATCTACGAGGGGTTCTATTTCTCCTTTAAAGTCTGCGAGGTGTCTACTCCTCCTTTGGTGGGTGTAACAGCTCCCTAACGCCATCTCCTGGGCAATGAATCGGGGCACTTTGGCGCTTTATAACATCGCAGATTTCAGTCTATCGTACATTTTCTCGATAGCTCAAGTGGTTAGAACATCCGCCCGGCAAGTGGAGAGATCCGGTGTTCAAGTCCCGGTTGAGGAAAACATTTTTGCATTTGTGATCTGCTCAAATCCGCCTTCCCCACCTCTCTTATGTTTGTCCTTTATGTGTGTCCCTTTCCCCTTTCCTTATCTCTATTTCTATGTGAATGAATATTTGTTCGCCGTATTTCGTGTTTGAATGTATATATGTTATATATATATAATATATATATATATATATATATACAGAAAGTGTTTCATATTTAATTAGTACACGTGCTTTCCCGAGGTTTGATTTACTTTCCAAATTATTTCCAAATCCTGTGCACTTTGCTGTGCGTTTAATTTTTTTAACTTTTCCATAACCACCGTAACCAGTCTGCCGTACATTACTTATGCTGTATTAGCATTACCGTTACCGCTTTAGATGGGACCCTTGAGCCTCAAACCTTGGAATATGGGATCTTATGACCACGTGTTACGTAAGTGGCACATTATATTGATCTAAGCAACTAATTTCCTTTTCCAAATTAAACTAAAAGCAAGACAAGAAGGAAAACAAGTCATAGGAAGAAATATTTGAAGAACAGCAACGATGACACTTCTCGACAGCAAGAGGAAAGAGAGAATAGACTACTATATGCACAGGCTCTAGTCACAATGAGTCAATAAGTGTATAAACGAAAGTTATAAACCCGGGGGTAGGTTTATTAGGTGAGGATAGAGCTCACCTAGTGCTAAGCCCAACAGCGTGTGAATTTTATAGATCAGAGTATGAGGGTGGTCTCCTTCCTCTATGCTGCCTATGGTTTTCCAGAAAGATCTGGTACCCGAAAAATCACACACCTTCGATGAGCTGAGGGTGCCCAGAAGCGTGCGCGAGGGGAATTAAACCCAAACTTTCTGGTCAGTATTCCAGTGCTCTACCGACTGGACTACTGCACTCGTAATAAAAATAACAGCATAAATTCGAGAATTCCATAAAAAAATACACATGCACGTAAATAAATCAATCTAATAATCGGAATCATAATTTATCAAGGATCTCTATCCCTCACTGATTTTATGTATTTTACAGTACACCGATTGAAAGAATATTTTAATAAATATAATATCGGAAACAAAATACATACCAATACAATTAGAAAACCAAATAGATAGCAATCAACACGTCTTAATTATTATCTATTAGAATCGAGTGCAGAGGAAAGCTTAGAACTTACTCCAAAACTCAAAAAAATATCCTCCCTACCAACTGGTGGTGATCCGTGGTCGAAGTGAACGAGATTATACATTGCAAGTATCATTAAGTATGTATCAAGGATCAAGTATTGTATGCTACGGTACAGAAATATAATATCATTAGTTCTCATTATTCACGTACGTTTTCCCTGAGGTGCATATACATGTAAGGGGAAATAAAATGTATTTATATTTGCAAAAATCAGAGGGCGAGTCTAGTACCCCTTCTCGAAAATATATGTTTCAAAATTCTAACAGATTTTTTTGGGACTCTACCAACTTCCTAATACGCAATACGTCTCAAATATTTTAGATACTCTAATACTTGAATTGGGAACATTCATAACGTTCCCCATTCAGAAAGATATCAATGGGGAACCGCTCTAATTTTGAACCCGTTGCTTATCAGGAATTTGATGAATATTTTACAACCTATGAATGCTGAAAAAACGAATACATGCGTCAACTGCGAAATTCTGGATTTGTCTACAAGTCAGGTTTGCATTTCCTTCGGAGTATTTTTTCCCACAAGTATTAAGTAAATGAATGGAAAACGGTTATTAAAGATGTTAGATGAAGTACTTGATATAATTGTGATACCACGCGAAATTATTACAGCCATTTGGATTGTGTACTGGGTGTATTTTTTATGATGGAAGATAAAGGTAATATGCTCCAAATGGAGCTTTAAAAGAATAAGAGTGAGCGATATTCCATAAATGTCTCTTTGATTTAGAAATTAAATTATGATTCACGAAAGCAGAGAATTGAGCATTACTCATTTCTCAATTTAAACTATAGCTCAACGAAGAGAATTTTCTTTTACTTTCTCTGTTGTATCATCTTTTTTACTAAGCTAGAGAAACACGATTATGTTTACTACTACTCAGAGGAGTGCTATTCCGAAAACGTAGATTTAATTCAACAGAACCATCATTGAAATTTGTCAACTTAGAGAGACAATCAAGATTCCTAGGAAATCACTGAACAGAACACAAGCTTCTAAAATATTACTCCCTGTGAATGTGTAACGACCCAGTTTTCCCATTAATAAAATGAAGGTTAAAATACAATTAAGGAACCATGGCCAAGATTGTTTCAATTCATTAAAATTACTAAATACTTACTATATACGTTCTATACATATACAAATTTGCTTGTTTCCAGCCTGCATCTATTAAAACGCATAACAATATATGTCCAAGATATCATTAAAATTACTTAAAGGCTATCAATAGTATGCGAAAAACGCATGGCGAGAAGTTCGAGATAAAATTAAAGTTCTTATCTTAAATGCCATAAAAGCAACAGCCCAAAACCAAACTTTGGACAACTTTCGGATCCGGTATCATATGAAAAGTACGTAATTCATGACTATTATTCGGGACATGAATTAAAGTAAAGAAAATCTACAATAAAGAATCTTTAAACAGATAGAACTATCTCAACACCGCTATTTTTCGAAGCACGCTACGCAAAATGAAAAATCAACATTTTAAAGCCTTATTTGAGGACCGAGAAATATCGACTGGAGGCGATAACCGGCAAATTACTTTTTTTCCTTTTACGACACAGACATGGCCCAAGTGCATCGAACTCCCCATCGACGGGCGCCTTTTGCAAGGAAAAGGAGATAAAGACTGTGATAGGAATAAAGGGAGAGAAAAACAGTTCCCCACCCTCAACCACACCGTTTTCCACCCGTCTTGTGGTTAAGTATGTCCATTCCCCCGAGGATTCGATCATTTCGATTACTACACCCCTTGTAACAAGACGCTCGCTTCGAGTGAAAAGCCACAGAGTGTTTGCGAGTGCCAACGAACCGGTACGGCCCCGGTAAGAGAAGTGCCAATTTTTTCGCCAGAAAATAAGGAGAACGTAACCGAAGACCCACGGGCAAAATACAATAAATGGGCATTTCTCCTCGGGGGCATTGGTATAGGAGAGAAACTAAAAATTGCTTCGATCTTCTCGAAGTTAACTTCGAAACTCCTGGTGGCGAACGGAGGAGGAGGGGATCTCAGGGGAATGTTTGAGAGAGAGCGCGTACACGGTTGGTCGCCGGTCGAGCCGCGGGACAGTCCACGCCCTCCTGTGATATCTCAGCAGCGTGTACCGACGTCCACACAGAACCGGCTGACCGACCAACCAGCAATCTGCTTTTCTCTTTTTCTCACTCTCTCTCTCTAGTTCAACCTTCATTCTCCTCCGTGGTGCAGATGATTAAAAGGATAAAACGCTCGCCTGTCTTGTAATTCGAGGCCATAATGGTGTGCCTTGCGGACACGCCGGCCGACAAACCGCCCTTAAAACCCTATCCCCTCCTGCGGGAGAGGCGGAGAAAGAGAAATTGCACGGTCCCTGAGACGACGGCTACGATTGTGCGTGTTTCTGCACACGTGGGGGAGAGAGAGACGGGGGTCGGAGGGACGGAGTAGACCAGGGAGCGAACGGATTTTTTCGCATTAAAAAGGAAACAAACACAAACGGGTGCGAGCCACGTTCTCTCCTCTGAAAGTTTGTCGATGATATCTAGACTTTTCGTCGCCAAGGGCAGGACAGAGAGGAAGCTTGGATGCAGAGAAACCCCAAAGCAGAGGAGGAGGACCAAGAGAGGGAAGGAAACTGAAGATGAATGGTCGTTTTAGGGAGAGAGGGAATTTAAAGTTATGGAAAGGCAGAACCTGGATATCTTCCTGGGTGGGAAGAGGGAAATAGAAAAGAGGTACAAGTCACACGACGGTGGTGCGGAACAAGAACGAAGTCGACGAGGACCCCGCGAAAGAGCCCTCTTTTAATAGAGGTTGTTTGGACGTCGGTGGCCGATGTTTTGCTGCAGGTGCGAAGGGATTCTCATCGCCTTTTATACTCCCATTCCTACTTCTTTTTTATTTCCGACCATTTAATAGTCAATCATGCATTAGAAAAAGAGGATTCATAGAAGAAAATACCGAATATACAAAAATTACGAAAGCCGCCGCGACACCGAAAGGATTTTTTTTCACTTAATTTATGTGTATTGTTCATAGTTCATTATTCTATAACAACTACTGTGATTTTTTATTAAAACTCCTATTTTTAGTATGGCAAGCGTGGAGATCTTGGAGATTTAACACGTGAGGAAAGATCTTTTAATTTAAATGCAACAATTTCAGAGAAAATCCAAATATAAGAGACTGTTTTAGCCGTTACTTTGTGGAATTTTTCCATCGTAAAGAAAGAAAGAAAACACGGCAATTCCACATTTACACTTTTATTAGACGACCATGGTTTCACCACTGCGTGGAAAAATCCAAACAAAACTCAGAAATTTTGGGATTATCATCGCCTTTTTTAAGTCCCATTCCCACTTCATTTTGGCTTCCAACTATTTAAGAGTTTAAGAGGAGGCCTCGATAGCTTAACTGGCTAAAACACTCGGCCGAGCATCAAACGATACAATATCGGTTCGAATCCATAGCAAGGCGAATGGTTTTTACGCTCTGAAATTGTTTCACTGAAATGCATATTAGCTGAAAACTCCGTTAAATGTTATTGTTACGGCATCGGTTGCAGTTTCTTGGAGCCTGTTAAGTTATTTTAAAAATATATTATATATATATATATATATTTTTTTTTCAAGATATGTGTGGGTGTGGGTCGCGGTAGTCCAGGGGTTAGAGCGTTTGACTACTGACCGGAAGGTCCCGGGTTCGATTCCCGAGCTAGCTCCACCCAAGCTAGTTGATTTTTCAGGTACCTGGGAAACCCTGATGTGTGAATATTCACATGCCGTCGGGGGGAGTACATGAGTGAGCTCTCCCATCACCTACGACCTTCGGGTTGATTACTGTGTTTATTGTTCTATAATATATTTTATATATGTGTATATTTCTATATATATATATATATACATACATATAACTTTTGGACGGCACAATAGAACACAGAATAAAACAGATAACACGTAAAAGGACACTCACACTGTAGATTATTTGAGCTTTCGGCCTACTCCGAGGCCTTCTTCAAAATAATCTACAGTGTGAGTGTCCTTTTACGTGCTATCTGCTTTATTCTGTGTTCTATTGTGCCGTCCAAAAGTTATATTGCTCTCGTGAGTACTTCCGCATGTATATATATATATATATATATATATATATATATATATATATATATATACTCAGAGTTCTGTTCCTAATTCCTCTTGAGAAAGGTGGTTGCACCACCGAAAATTCGAGAACTTGTGAGTCCCTCTTTTGTGTGTTTTGGTTTCTGTGTTTGCTGTGACTATTTAGTGAGTTTCATTGTGCACGTTTGTGGCTTTTCCGGGAAAGTGAATATATATATATATATATATATATGAATGTGCACGCTTGGGTTTGTAATGGATTTCATTTCGTTGAAAAGAAAAACTAAAATAATTCAGGCCCCTATTTCCAATTTCTTTGGTTACACCTTAAATAAACGATTTCCAAGGTTTATTCCGATTTGCGAGGTGTCAGAAAGATACAGAATAATTTGAATAGCCAATAATAAATTTTGTCTGGCAGGAATTTGAGGGGGAAAGCAAATCGGTTATTTCTAAAATACAGGGTGCGTTCCAAAAGTAATGCAGTTTTATTGAACAGATTTGCAAAAACACTTCAAATTCTTCAAAGTACTGTCCTTGGGCATCTACATATTTTTTCCAGCGACTCTACCATGGCCGGTACGCGTCTTGGAAGGTATATATGGGGATCCCTCGCAAGGTCTTCGTCATGGCTGATTAGATCTCTTCTATGAAAGAAAAACGGATTCCTTTCAGGGCTGCCTTAATCGGAGGGAACAAAAAGGAAGTCTGCTGGGGCGACGTCAAGACTTAAGGGGGGTGGCGTAGCGTTGAAACCTGGTGTTTGGCCAGGAACAAGCGGACTCGTAGCGCGTTGACGTGATGGAGTTTCCAGGCAGCGGAGATGTCTTTTCTCGTCCTGATAACCCTTTTTCGGAGTCTTTTCAGCACATCCACGTAGTAGGCAGCGTAAACTGTCTGTCCTTAATGAACAAACTCCTTAAGGACCACTTCTCTACTTTCGAAAAAGGCAATGAGCATTGTTGTCGCTTTTGATTAGCTCATTCTTTCCTTTTTGGGCTTTGGGGACTAGTCGGTGTGCCACTCAGAGCTTTGGCGTTTTGTTTCTGGATCGTATTCAAAAACCCAGTATTCACCACCAGTGATGACGTTGTCCAAAAATCAGGTTCACTTTCAAAACGTTGCAATATTTCACTTGAAATGCCTGCTCGCTTGGTCTATTGTGACACAGTCGCAGAGGTTTGCAATAACCTACGTCCTGCCTCTTTCCCAGCTTGGAGAGCACTGAGACCGTTTTCGCGGCAAAGCTTAGCATGCCCTTCACCTTCTCCAAGTGGTTTGATTTCACTCCAACCAATAGGAGCGGCGCGGGAAATTTAATTGCATTACTTTTGGAAAGTACCCTGTATTTTGGGAACTTTATTCGTTGATCACTCGACACCAATTCGTGGATTTTGTCAACCATTTCGGAGGAAATCACTGCCAATGGACGTCTCAATCGACGTTCAGTATCTGTTGATGTACGAGGGTCATCCGGAAAGTAGTACCCGTTCGTGCCGCATGAAGTGCTGACGACGCGAGTAGCCGCTGGACGAGGTCAGATAGCTTCAGTGGCTTGTCTGCCTTCTCTGAGCCAAGTTGCGTGACGCTAGCATTGCCTGTGTTGTTTCTGTGATTGTTTACAATGTTTAAAAAAATTGAGAACGCCGCCAGTTGTGAAGTGAGGGCAGTGATTAAATTCCTCAATGCAAGAAACGTTCGCCCATGTGATATTCATCGCCAATTAAAGGAGGTGTATGGAGACAATGTAATGGACGAGTCGTCTGTTCGGCGGTGGTGTCGCAACTTCAACATGGGGAGGGGGAACACACACGACGATGAGCGTTCGGGGAGACCGTCTGTCATTACAGACCAACTGGTGAGCTCAGTTGACGAATTCGTGAGGAACGATCGGCGCGTCACAATTGATGACATCTGTGAGCATTTTCCCAATGTTTCTCGAACAATTGTTCATGAAATTGTTAAACACCACCTGCATTATGCAAAAATTTGTGCAAGATGGGTCCCTCGCATGCTTACAGATGAGCACAAAACCAAGCGTATGGCTGCAGCACTGACGTTTTTGGGACGTTATTCTGATGAAGGAGACTCTTTCTTCATTCGCATAATTACTGGTGACCAAAACATGGGTTTGTTATGCATCACCTGAGAGTAAACGACAGTCAATGGAGTGGCATCATGCTCATTCACCAAACAAACCAAAAAAATTCAAGACAGTTCTGTCCACCAGGAAACTCATGGCAACCATTTTCTGGGATCGACGAGGTGTATTGCTTATTGATTTTATGGCCCGTGGAGACACTATTAATGCCAATGCGTATTGTGAAACATTAAAGAAATTACGGCGGACAATACAAAATCGGCGGCGAGGTCTATTGTCTACTGGTGTCATTCTCGTTCATGACAATGCCAGGCCTCATGCAGCTGGGATAACACAAAAACTTTTGCAGCAATTCAAATGGGAAACTTTCGACCATCCACCGTATAGCCCGGACTTGGCCCCTTCAGATTTTCATCTCTTTAAAAAGCTTAAAGACTTTTTGGCAGGAAAAAGATTTGACAGCGATGAAGAACTTAAAGAAGGAGTGACCCTGTATCTCAATGAGCTGGCGGCGAAGGACTATGCAGCAGGAATACAGAAACTTGTCACACGTTATGACAAATGCCTTAATTTGCTTGGAGATTATGTTGAGAAGTAGTTTAAAGTATCCTCTTTCAAATAAAATTTTTTATGTTTGTTAATATTTACTTTTGTGTCTTTATTTCACGAACGGGTACTACTTTCCGGATGACCCTCGTGCGTCCACGGTTAAACTTATTTACCCAATTGTAAGCATACGCAAACACTGAAGCAAATGTTCCATGAACTTCATTCAACTCGGCTTTGTTCTCTTTCGGTCTTAAGCTTTTTAAATCATAGTGTTTAATCACTGCACGAATCTCACCTTTCCCATTATTCTAAATAAATGTATGTTTATTACTTCGATAGAAACGCACCCTGTATTTTGCGAACTTTAATTCGTCGATCACACCAATTCGTGCATTTTGTCAACCATTTCGGAGGAAATCACTACCAATGGACGTCCCAATCGATATTCAATACTTTTCCCAATAGTCATACCAGTTCCCAGTAATGAAAAATGTCAAGTTGCAATGTTGACATATAAATGATAGATCAAATTTTTAGGAGTTATTAACTTCTGTCTGGCAATTATCATATATGGTTTATGAAACTGTCTTTTTGACTGAGGATTAAACTTTTGGTAAAAGTACTATCGAATAATACTTTCTTAGTACTCTTCTAGGCCATTCTCTAAATGACCCATCCTCACAATATTGAAGTTCCAGGGGTTGATGTGCTGATGAATCAAAGCATGTCATCAAAGTATGAGGAGTAACCGATGAAGGAGCTTGGGACCACCGAACTATCAATTCACTAGTTTGTGTAGGTGTGTATAATACGAGTATACACACACACTACACCTAATATAAGGAAAATTACCTCAGCTGACGGTTACTTCCCCATTCACAGCATTAATATAGCATATTTAGACATATTTCAACTGACCAAGATAAACGGTTTGCGTCAGAGTAAATCCAATTCCCGGGAACCCTGCAATAAATGGATGTAAATGAAAATTCTAAGATACTATATGAAACGTTATATTTCACTACTGTATTTTAAGGTAAAGACATCTAGGGTGGTGTATTCGTGCCTACACCCTTCAAATAGCGTTAAATACGTGATTTAAATTATTAACTGTACACTATAATGCATTTATATCAAGATAACATTCACCACCTATACTAGTTAAGTATATATTTCTATGGTAATCATTGCTATCATTTAACAGTCAACTGTCAGAGTTAGGTTTTGGATGGACTGGGCAACAACGCTATTCATTCCCTCTTTTAATTGAGCACTACCTGACACCCATATTATGCAAAAAAGGTTGACAATGTTATTGTTCACCGTAATACAGAAATTAAAATAATTCTGTGCGAAGAAATAGTCAGTAGGAAAAACCGATTCATTAAGAATAGAATCGAAAGGACTTGAAAACTAAAATAACTGACATCAGAAAAGGGTCAACTAATAGGGAAATGTTCCTTTTATTAATATCATAGTTCCAGCTTTTCTCTTATGTTTCTTCGTAGTTATTGTAGTAATTAACTAATTTATTTGATAGAACATAGTCTGCAGCTCTCGACCTCTTCCTTTATGATATTGTTTAGTGTATTTTTCGTTGGCCTAATGTCCTCATTCGCTTCTCCATAGTTCATCATTTTTGACACCTCCTGTTGAATTTACTGACTTATCTTCACTTCTATTCCAGCAATAAAAATATGGTCCCATATGATTAATTAATTCAGACCACTGCTAATTTTTCCCATTTTCTATCACCTGCAAAAGGTCCTTTCACCTTTTCCGTGGCATTTCCTTTTCCCAACTTAAACTGGTCGTCTGACGTATCCAGTCAATGCAGCTGCTTCCTGGGATCAACTTGAAGGCTCTCTTACAAGTATAATTTATTTTTACGGATGATTCTGCATACATTACTGCTAAGGAAGGTAGCGCATGAATATCTTTCCATATCCTTTAGATTAAAATAATATAAAGGCTCATTATTCTCACCTAAAATTAAAAAGTAGTCAGTCCAAATTAATGTCGGAGATAATAAATAACATATACAAATGTATGCGTCCAGTAAAAAGGAAATCACGACATCTAATAGTTCAATTGTACTCTCGAAGCCTGATTCGCCCAGCCATTGACGTACGCTACAGGCTATGTCATGGGTTAGCCCCATACATAGTATTTAGGTATAAAAAATCACAAACACAGTAATCAACACTAAGGTCTGTTTAGTAGGTGATGATAGAGTTCACCCAGTACTAAGCCCGATGACGTGTGAAGTTCACACACCAGGGAAAGGGGGGAAGTTCCTTTCCCTGTGCTGGTTATGGTTTCCCAGAAATATCTGTTACCAGAAAAATCACATAGCTTGGGTATATCTGAGAGTACCCAGAGAGGTTTCTCCGGAAATAGAACCCGGGCCTTCCGGTCAGTAGCCCAACGCTATACCCCTGGACTACCGCGATCCACTATATAGATACGAAGCGAATTCTTAAAGTAAGTACCGTTTGCTTATATTTAAATATTGGCGCTTCATAACACAGTTTTGCTCCTGCAGCGCCATCTACTGATTCATTGAGAAGCTATAGCAGCATTTGTTTTTTTTTTCAGAAGTCGTTTGCTTGTCCGTGCATGCAAACAACAATGTCCGCGACAATCGTTGATCCCGCCAGCTGTGAAGTGCGTTCTGTCATACGATTCTTGTATGCAAAAGGATTGTCGGCTGCTGAAATTAATCGGGAATTATGCCTCGTTTATTCGTTTATAAACCTACAGTTATGAGTGAAGGAAAGGTTAGACAATGGTGCTGTGATTTTAAAAATGGGCGAACAAATGTCTATGACGAAGAGCGAAGTGGTAGGCCCAGTATTCTGACCGATGAAATTGTTTCGCAAGTGGAACAAAAACTGCGATGTGATCGTCGATTAACAATTAATGGCCTGGCTGAACAATTTCCTCAACTTGGACGCACTACTGTCTACAATATTGTTACGGAAAACCTCGGATACCACACATTGCGTGCAAAGTGGGTACCGAAAATGCTCACCGACCACCACAAAGAGCAAAGACGGTCCAGTGGACGAGAGTTTTTGGGTCGTTGGAAACTCTTTAAACCACCCACCGTACAGTCCTGACCTTACACCCAGCGACTACTTCCTCTTCTTGCACTTGAAACAGTGGTTTGGTGGACAACGTTTCGGAACCGAAGAGGAACTCAAGAATGGCGTTGTCGATTGGTTCAACCCTCAGGCGGCGAGTTTCTATGCAGAGGGGTTAAAGAAACTGGTGCAGCGGTACGAAAAATGCTTAGAAGTGAACGGCGATTATGTAGATAAGCGTAGTAGGTTTGTAGCTAACTAAAAGTGCCAATAAAATTTGTTTCATATGAGTATATTTTTTCCTGTGACCAAACGGGCCTTACTTTATGAACACGCCTCGTATAGCCATAAAAAATCGTAAACACAGTATTCAACCCGAAGTTCGGTTTGGTAAGTGATGGTTAGATATAAAAAAAACCATAAACACAGTAATCAACCCGAAGGTCGGTTTAGTAGGTGATGGTAGAGCTCACCCATGTACCAAGCCCGACGGCGTGTGAATATTCACACATCAGGGTAGGGGGGCCAGTTCCTTTCCCTGTGCCGGTTATGGTTTCCCAGGAAGACCTGGTACCCGAAAAATGAACTAGCTTGGGTGGAGCTGCAGGTGCCCAAAGTGCCCGGGAATCGAACCCGGGACCCTCCGGTCAGTAGTCCAACGCTCTACCCACTAGACCACCGCGACCCGCTGGTTAGATATATGTATGTTAAAATAAAAGCAATTATTTCCATTCATAAATCCATTTAAAATGTGAAAAATAATACTTAATCCTTTTTTAAGTATAATAAATAAATACAAGTGCATGTTTTTACATAATAATGCTTGAAATAAGTGTATTTGAGTATATTACACCTATAGGGAATCACCTACGCCATATGCCTCCTTCAATACATACAGAGTTCGTCCGGAAAATAAGTTTATGATGCTAATTGTCTTTTTTGACAAAAGGAGAGTCGTCCACTACGAATTTGTACCTGAACGACAAACTGTAAATGCTGCATTTTACGTCCAAGTGCTCGACAGGCTTCGAAAACGAGTCGCCCGCGTCCGGCCAGCGATCAAAAACATCTGGCGGCTGCATCACGGCAATGCGCCGTCTCACACCGCGCTTTTCGTGTCGGACTTCTTGGCCAAGCACGGCATGGCAACGCTGCCGCACCCGCCCTACAGCCCGGACTTGGCACCACCGGACTTCTTTCTGTTCCCGAAGATAAAGAGGAGTTTGAAAGGAACGCGATACGGGACTTTGGACGCCGTCAAAGAGGCCGTGACGACGTGTCTTCGAGAGGTTCCCGATGATGCCTTCGCGGGAGCGTTCCAGGAATGGGAACGCCGCTGGAACAAGTGTATCGACTCACATGGGTCCTATTTGGAGGAATATTAGCTTAAGATATGTAAAAGTGTAATATTTTTTTTCCTGAGCTCAGTACACTTATTTTCCGGACGAACCCTGTACATCTTACTTATGATATAAATTACAAGACAATCGAGTGAGAAAATCAGGGCATAGTTTAATGAGAATATTTAGTGTCTCAAAAATGAGTGCTATGAGAAGTTGTAGAAAGTAAAATCTCAGTCAATTTGTCATATAAAAAAATTGTATTTTTTTTTAAATTTTGACACCATTTCAGTTTCTACACAATGCCCAAAAAATACTCTCACATATGGTTAACCAATTATGAAAAGTATTTTAAATTGATTGAGATCAAGTCATTCCAGTATTTTTGAAGTTAAATCGCAACATACAGTTGGTGCCCGTTGCCGAACCGATCTCAGATAAGCTAGATAAAATTACGCATTCCCTACGGCGCCCAAAATCAATCTTTAACTAAATATTTTGTAGCGAATTAAGAGATTCCGCTAATTCTTTTGGAGCTACCGAGGATCCCTATGGTGTTTACTACCCCAATAATCAAAATAAACGAAGTGAAGATTGGATCCGCTTCCATTCTAATTCCTTTGAACAATATCCGTTTTAATTCAAAGGTGAAAATCCATTCAAAATATCATGATGCACGTTTTGCTTTAAAAGTTTATACGGTAGGCGGCAGGAACCAACGAGTGCATTGGAAATTCAATGCGATAGGTATGGGATGATAATCAATGCTAGCAAAATAAAGGTTACGGGGTGTCGGGAAAGAGAAAGGCCAAGTTAAATATTAAAATATAGTTGATAAACTAGAGCAAGTGGAACAGTTTACCTATCTCAGAAGTGCTCTGGACCAAAATCGGCAAAGTGGTATGGGCATAATACGGAGAATTTCCTTATGCAAAGAAGCTTTTACAAGGAGGAGGGAATTTATTACAGGGATGTTGAGAAAAGGCTCGTCAAAACTTTGATATGGAAGTCGATTTTGTACGGCGCGGAAACATGGTCATTGATGAAGGATGATAGACATAGATGGCTTATGAAATATGTGAGTAGAGGATAATGGAAAAAGTGAAGTGAAATGAAAGGAATACAAAGGAGGAAGTTCTAGATATAGTGGGGGAGGAGAGAGAATTGTTGGGTAAAATCCAAAGGAGGCAAGAAAATGGATGCAGAGCATTTTGATTGTCAATTGGATATTGAAGACAATGATGGAGGGGATAATGTTAGGGAAACGAGAGAAGGGTAGGAATAGGACAGGTACGTTGGACAGAATGAAGGGAGGAATGAAGTATGCGGAATTGAAGAGGGGCTGATTGTATTTGTGGATCTCAGGTTGTATCTTGTTAAGAGAGGCAACGGAATTTTCGCTGTACCGTTTGGTAACTTGTCTCCATCCAAAGCCTACCTTAACCGGTAGATTACCGATAATAATATACTTAGATGATCACTTAGGCCAAACTTTCTCATTGTGAGAACGGTGTTTTCTACATCCTTCTTACATTGATGAGGAAAAATAAAAGATTGCGTCTCACTCAAATAAATTACGTAGTCACTAACCGCACCATTTGCCAACGCCCTTCTCCGAAAAAACGCATCTCGTACTTCATCCACCTCCTATTGTACCCACTATAACCGATCCCTGCCTTCGCTGATGCGCTTTCATCTTTTCCTTTCCTTCACTCAATCTCTCGTCTCCTCCTTAAACGTTCCCCATCTCTCTCTCTCCTCTGCGTCATCTCCAACGAGTGAAGAAACCTATCCCTCTTCCTCCGTACCACTCCTCTACCTCCCTTTCCGAAAAGCTACAACCCACCCGACTCATACAGACTCCAAGATTCCCTCCCATCATCCCAAACTCTCAGCCACCCTCACCGCCAACCCCTTTGCAGAGGGAGAGAAGCCATCCTTTTCTCCTTAGCTCCCGCCTAACGCGCACCATCTCACCCACACCCTACTTCCTTTTCCTTCCCCACCGCTCCTGACTACATCTCCCACCCTTCCCTCAACAACCGCCCGTCCCTCCCTAACCGAGCCACCGCGACCTCCTCCACTCCATTCATCAAGCTTATCTCCAGCTTTAAGCGCCCCTGTTCGGGAGCTTTGCGAGCAATCGATCCTGGATCCCTCTATCCGGGACCCCTCCCGTCTCGTTCCCCCTCTTTCTCTTTTCCTCACTCCTCCCCCCTCAGACATCACCCCATTCCTCCGACCACCTTTCCCAGCCCTCCTCAACTTTTACGCTTCCTCATCCTAAGCATACAGCACCGAAGGACCCCCTAGCTTCAATAATCCGGCAATACCCCTACGCCCCTACTCCTAGTTTGCTAACAACAAGGACAGTGCATTCATCCCAAAATCCGTCGAAAATCCTCCTCATTCATTACCCAAGACGTCGCCTTGGAGAACGAAAAGCGTCAATACACACCCTCGATGATCAGCCTCGCCACCCTTGATCACTCGGAAAATCGCCACCGGATGGTTTTCGATTACGGAATCAAAATCATGTGATGGGAAAGAGAAGCCATCATGGTCACGCTGTATCGCTAAAAGAAGTCGTCCATAAACGTACCTACAACGTTTCGTAAGGGTCTGCAAAGGAGAAAGGAGCAGTCACCTTGATTTGACATATGTGCCCGAGTAAAACCATGAACATAAGAGGGTCAATAGCTCCTCCACTCAATACATATTTCAAAGATTTTTACAATTAGCCCATCTCCCGACTCATCTGTCAACCTTTGAACTTATAATGTCACATAAATGGAATATTCATTCTTTGTTAAACCTTTTCTGACGAAGCACTATGTAGGTTTCAGTGCAGTTTTCTAATAGATACTTGTTTAAAACTTGAAGTATTCAACTTACTAGTTGATTAATTTAGAGGAAATTGAGCATTAAAACAATTTAAACCTTAGTACCACGAATTTAAATGATTCAAATCTACTGACGTTCATATAAAAATGTATTTTGCAGAGGAGTTTTTCTAATTTCCCTCAATAACCAAATTAAGGTATCGCTTTCCATGTGGTTCCGAGTACACACTTTCTTGCAAAAAAAAATGCATGACATTAGGAGACTAGAAATTTTGATTCATTTGTTACTTCCATTGAATGTAAAGCAACCTTAATATTATTTTTAATGCATTTATATATTTAAATTATATTCAAGCATTTTTAAAGTCTGAATGCACTCTTTAGGCCAAAGATTCATTAAATTCTTGCAAGAAATTCTCAGACGTAAAACTACCAGACTCTGATTTGATTTCGTGAATTACACAGCACGGTTTATGTTCTTACTTTATAAGTAGTTGCCTTCACGTCGAGCATTGTTTTTATTGGTTTCCACGACGGAGATGGAAGACTAAAAATCCTGCGTCGACGGTACAGGTAATGGCGTATATCAAACCGAAAGAGGGTATGGAAGGGGTCAGTCCGGGTCAAGACAATCTTTCTGAGCCGTACACGTATGGTGGACGCGGCGACAATAGGCTCTAAAATTCTACGGCCGAGAAGATGAGACTAATGGCAAGGGAACACCAATAAAGGAATAAGCGTGGCCTAAATAAAAATTTAAGGGAATCAGACGAAAAAACCAGTCAATGCACAAGGAAACTTCCCCGTAATGGAAATCTCTTCGGGATGATAAAATGGAATTAAATTCAACCTATTCTCTATTGAAAAATCATCTAGGAGAACTAAAACATAGTCATTTTACAAATATTAAAACCGCTAATTGAAATTGCTTTTAAACTATAATAAAATTTATTTCGTATCAATTTGACGTTATATTAAGAACTTTTATTAAAGTAAAAACATTGATCTAACCAAATAAATTTAAAAATTATGCAAATATTTACTTTAAAAAATAATTCAACTATGACGGTAGGGTTAGTAATCAATCTATAGGATATTGTTAAAACCATTTTTAAAATACATATTATCCTTTTATAAGAGTGCTGTTGAATTAAAATGGATGTACCTCCGAGAATTCGCTAAATTGAGTCTACCCGTGAAAAATATTTTTTCCCCTAAATTCAGTTTCTTAATTGAATATATTTTCTCTGAAATGTTTTTTATGTATTGTATATGAACTAATTCAAACAATTTTCTATCAATACCCCCAGGAAAACCAAGGAAACGACACACGGGAAAGGCAAACGAATACCACTGTGGTAATGACAATAGAGGGAAAAAGAAAATTCATAAGTGGAATTCTATCCAAAACCGAAGAAGGTGGAAGAGAGCGGAGGACATATTGAGAGATAGTGAGATTTTCACCGCAGTAATAGAATGAAAAATGAAAGAGGTAAAGGAAGGAATAGAATGGCTTAGCTGTGCTTCTTTGGCAGCATGAAGGTAGACAGAACGTACGAAGAGCTGAAGAAGGAAATAATGAGGATCAAACAAGAAACCCACGTGAAATGTATCATTGTTAGTAATAACCTCCAAAACCTTCGTTTGATTGGTAAATTACCTCTGAATTGAATTATACGGTCAATATTTTATCCACACTCCGATGGCTGAGTAACGCCAATTCCGAATACCCTAGAAACTTATCAAGTTTGCAACCAGCATCAGACAATAATTATCATGCCATGTGATAGCTTTTTTTACGGTTTCTACACCAGAGCACTTTAAAAATTAATGTCTAAAAGTAAGGCATTAATATTTGTGGCTAAGTGGTAGCTTCTCTTTTATTATGAAATATATTACTGTACTTCATATGTACGCTATGCAAAGCTACCCATCTGATAACTTCAATCTTTTATTTTTACTAACTTTGAATCTTTTTCATTGCAACGTGATGAATTACCGCCACGCAAATCCGAAGTCCTTTAAAAACCACACCAGCATACACAATGATGTTCTGAAAGACCTTATGCTGCCTGATCCCCTTTTCAATAAGACACAAGACATCCTCATGAAGGAATCGATTTCGCCCAAAAAAACAGTTTCAGTTACTTTTCACTGTCTGGCTATTGAAAACATATTTCAGGGCCTAACATATTCTAATAGGATTTTTTTTAAGCTGTCGAATTCGGCGTCAATACTTTAAAAGAATTTGTCGCAGCTTTCGAACGCGAAACTAACTGACCAAAAGCTGAGTCAGAACATTTTTATAATCTTTGCCTAAGTCCTCATTGCATCAGGGCCAATCAATTGGACCAAGGCCATCAATTTGGACCAAGAATTACATATAAACAAATTTCCTACCCATATTATTCAATCAATGCCGTCACCTGTTCACTTTACCACGGATTTCCTAACATGTTTCAATAAATCTTCTCAAAATTACAAAATTTCGGGACGAAATTATTACACGATGAACTGATGCAAAATGGTAATAGACAGTAATCGACAACCATCAGCAATACACGCAGGATAGGAGCACTGACCTATCCTCAAAATTCACCAAGGCGGCAATCAGAGCAGCCATCAGCGGGCAACATTCCGAGGAAGAGTGCGCACACAGCAGCAAGCTGGATTCCACGCAAGGGATCCATCATCGAAAAACGCACCATGTGAGCTGGACTAAAGCAATAGGTGAGCTGTACGTTCACATATTAAACTAACCGTCGGAGTGATTTTCTGTGGTTATCTTACCAATACAGGAACTGAACACAGACGACCAGCTTCCACTTGACGTACCTGACAATGGCCTCGGCCAGCTTTTGTTCGACCTCTACGTACCGGATTATCCTCCATCCATCCATTTCAAATACCGGAACGAAGTTAAACCTGCCTCCAAAATACTCCATAAAAACCTCATATAACAGCTATCTCTTGCTCAAGCGAATTATGAGTGGCAATAAGGTAGAAACATTAAACTGGGAGCACGCAAGGCGCGAGTTTCCACCCTTATAAAGAAATTCCTAGCGAGTTCAATCGCAGAGGGTACTACATAGCGAGGATGCACTCTTATTTATGTGATATTCATCCATAAATAGCACATATTTCACAAGAAAATCTTCCAGGTTGCACTGATCACACGTTAGAAGAAAGACACCTTTCCCCAGACCACAAAGAAGAACTGACCGAAGGCTAAAACAACCGAACCGGTGGAGGTATAACTCTGTTTATGTCGATGTTTCGATTACTTCAATTAATAGCATAAACGGAAGTAAATATGAGCACGGCTACTCTCCGGCCGAATACAGCGATTGACAAATACAACAATCCTAGCTTAGAACACAGTTTATGAATGGTGATATTAATTTAAACAAATCCAAACAACATCTTCAAGACGATGTGCACAACGAAAATAATGAGAACATTTATAAAAAGCATTCCACGAAAAATATCGTCCGGATTGCACTATTTTAAAAACTCCAGAGAACCCTTAGAAATTACTAGTTTAGTCGACAATAAAACGCTTTATGAATTTCCAATATCAAATTCTATTGTATTACTTATTAAAATTAGAATTATTAAAATAGCCAGTGCAATTACCTATAAGCGAATTTTAATAGTCTAATTTTCGCTATTTCTTTTCAATTATCAATAGTATTTATAAATGTAACACTAAGTATCTTCAACGTTATTGTCTTACAGAGAAAAGACAATCCTTTGAGTTTTTTGCTGGTCGAATATCGGCTAAGCTGACCTTCAACACTATCTCACAGACTTCTTTCCTTTCGAAATACCTACTCACCCTTAATTCTTTCATTCCCACGGAAACAAAGCAAAGTCAAGGTTTCTTTTTTCCAGGATAATCATTTTCTTACCTTTATACATGTTCATCTATCGTACTTTTAATTTTTCCTGTGGCCTCTGTTGATGTGTAACTTTTTTAAATCTCTAGTTCTCCACTTACGTATCCATCTCCCCTTAACTTCTGCCCATGCATTTACTGTACAGTCACAGAAATTAAGAGGGTAACATCAGCCATTTTCTGCTATCTGCTCTGGGTGTTTCCATCCACTCCCTCCACTCTATTCCCCAGAAATATCTAAGAAATCAGTTGATGCTATGGGTAAAGTTGACCTTATAGCGCTCGGAAGCATCACAGGCTACCTATATCACCCGCTGTTACTCGACCAACTCGACGAAATTACTCCGACTTTAGCTGGATTCGTATAACCAAAGTCTGTGCAAGGCAGGAGCTCAAGGAACTGTATGAGATGCTGGGGTGGAGTTGGTAATAGAAGGAGTTATGCTGAGAAAATTAGTGGATGGAAATAGGCAGGGGAAAGAAAGGGGGAAAAGGGAAGTTTGTCGAGGTGAGAGGGTAGAGAGAGGCAGAAGGATGGGGATAAACATGGGCAAAGAGTGCGCGTGGTAGGGGTGACGGATGTGGAGGGAATGGGGTGGGTGACTGAATCGGTTATTGAGAGGGGGATGGAAAGAGAGAGAGAGTGGGAAAACGGGAGGGAGGGATGGATGGAGATCGGGATCCTCCAGGATCTGAAATCTACAGATAAGGGAAGCCATTTAAAGCTCCCCCCCTCACTCCTGTCCCCCTCGCCGATGCCCTTACTCCCTCATTCCACCGTCCTCCTCCGCCCACAGACCAGGCTTCCCCATCTCTCCAACCCCCACCCCCAGCAAAACTAAGCCCTCACTTCCAATTCGGTCCCATGCTAAATCCCCTCTTCGGGGCCAAATGAAAACTCAACCGGGGGAGAGTAATGCGAATGTGCGCATGAGTGTTTTGTTTGTGTGGGTGTGCATGAAAGTGTATGTGAGTAGCTCTTTCGGGGGAGATGCGCGTGTGTGTGTGTGTGTGTAATGGGCGGAGGGTCCGGACCCGTAGCGGGCACATTCGAGTAACTCGCCCTCTTTTCAAAATCCCATATTCCCAGCGATTCCTCTTAATCCTCCTCTGCCGACTTCTACTCTCTTTGCTTCACCCCTCTCCTGGTCCGCAGAAATCTCCCCTTGATGTCCGATTCCCCCCCAGCAGTCCAGCCGCTTGCACATAGATCTCCTCTGTCCTGACCCATCAGTGTGTCCTTTTTCCCTTCCATCGGAATCGAACTCATTTCTCAGAGTCAGAGACCGTTCCATATAAACTTGACCAGAATGCAGAAGTCATATAGCACACCGTAATTACACGACTTTTACAATGCTAATTCTTCAACGTTTCTATAAGATATAATCATGAGGAAATTTCAATTGTTAATCCCACATGATTTGCCTTAAAAATTTTCGCCTATGCCTGCATATGTTACCAGATTCTTGCAACTTCTTGTGTTAACTGGCGAAATTATTGATCGAAGTATTAATTTTATATTTGAATCGAGAACAAGGAACAAACAAGATTTATATTGAGTTTTTGGATGCATTAATATGCGGTACCCATAAGATAAAGAATTCCAGTTTTTAAAATAAATATAAAATTTTCTTAAGAAAAATATAAGAAAATATTTGCAATGAGTCTGAAAGTCAAAAGCATTTGCAAAAATAAATGCTGTGGCACAGAATCGTTTCATTCATGTTTTCCTATTATAGCAGGATCGAGTTTTTTATTTTTACCCCTATTTTTTTTGTTTTAGCCCTAAAATATTTGGACGAAACTACGAATTTTATCCAATGAAATCCAAATACCTACAACAATGATGAAAGTTGCCATAAACATTATAGGTATTATATCACTAACTTTATATCAATTTGCGGGTCGCAGTGGTCTAGTGGGTAGAGCATTGATTTCGATTCGAGGGTTCGATTCCCAGGCAAGGCACTCAAGACACCTGCAGCTCCACCCAAGCTATGCGATTTTTCGGGTACCAGATCTTCCTGGGAAACCATAACCGGCACACGGAAAGGCAATGGCCCCCCTACCCTGATGTGTGAATATTCACACGCCGTCGGGCTTAGTACATGGGTGAGCTCTACCGTCACCAACTAAACCGACCTTCGGGTTGATTACTGTGTTTATGGTTTTAATGGTTTATATCAATTTAAATATCATAATTTATTATTTTTATAAGGTACGCATTTGAATCATCCAAATTACAACACAAAAGCAAAATGAGCACCTGATCCTAGATTTATTAAGTTCTTTCAATCGCATGAATTACCTATTAACGCCATTATTCATTCTTACATTTATTATTAATGAAATAATAAATAAAAACCGTGGCTGCAATTTAATTTCCTGAAAAAATAACGTAAATTTAATAAAATACACTATCGGAAGTGTGGTAGTACAGTGAATTCAACCGTACGGATTAGTGAATAACGTCAAAACAAAACTTTGTAATTCTACAAAGAATTCTATGAGAAATTACAAATTTTTATTTTGACGGTGTACACCATGGAACAATTTCACAAAGTTACGACTTATACGAAGGGCTTGGGTTCAAATCTACGTGACGCCTCTTGACACTCCGAGCTTCAACCAAGCTAGGAGATTTTTATGGATACCAGACCTCCCTGAAATCTGCAGGTAGAACTAGAAAAGAAACTGGCTTCCTGTCCCCATTCATGAATTTCACACACCATTAGGCGTAGTATACGGTGACCATTACCCTCGCTTATCAAGCCAACCTCCTGGTTTGTTTATCCGCTATTATCGATGACTGTATCCTCTTTATATACACTATAGATACTCTCCGATTAAACCAATAACAGAATGCTCCCTATTTGTCTACAAATATTTCTCTGTAATACTGCTCAGGTGCGAGTGGGGAACGGAGATTCCGGATGGGCAGTGTTAGGAAGAGGGGTAAGGCAGGGTTGCCCGTTATCACCGGTGCTGTTCATTGTATATGTGGAGGAAATGATTAAAGAGGCATGGGAAGAACTTGAAGGAAGGAATGAAAGTCGGAGGGGAATTCGTAAAATCGGTTAGGTTTGCTGATGACCAAGCATTAGTTGCTCAGTCAGCCAAGGGGTTGCAAGCATTGTTGAGTGAATTGGAGGTTCAGTGCGATAAATATGGGATGAGAATTAATATTAATAAAACAAAGGTTATACGATTTTTCCAGAAAGAAAAATGCTAAGCTAAATATTAAAAATAGGCGGGGAAAAATAGAGCAGGTAGAACAGTTTACGTATCTTGGAAGTGTTTTGGACCAATACGGTCAAAGTGGTAGGGACGTAAGGAGAAGAATTGCGCTAGGTAAGGAGGCTTTCTCAAGGAGGAGGGAGTTGATGACGGGGGACGTTGAGTAGGGAGGTTAAGACAAGACTCGTAATGGGCCGAAAGGAAAACAAATGAGGAAGTACTTGGGATGGTGGGTGAGGAGAGGGGTTTAATGGGAGAGATCCTATGGAGGTAGGAAAAATGGATGAAAGGCGCATTGAGCGGTAGTGGGATGTTGAAGACTGGAATAGAGGGGAGAATGTTAGGCAAGCGAAGAAGGGGCAGGAACAAGATAGGAATGTTGGACGGGACGAAGGAAGGAAGAAAGTACACTGAGATGAAGAGAGACCTGGTGTAGAGTAGGTGCTGGATTGTGTTTTGTTGGGAGTCGCAAAATATTTATTTGATAGTTCTGTCCATCCAAAAAACCTACCTTAACCGGTAGATTAACCTAATTAATATTGGATACGGCTAAGATGAAATCAAGGTATCTGAAGAGAGCAGGGGCTTCCATCAAATCTCTACATCAGTGCTTAACCCTAAAGTAATTCTGATGAAAGGATTTCCATATCTTCGCATGTCAAGTAACTTTTGGCTGCTAGCGCTTCTTTAGGGAGTTGGCCAAGTTGAAATCCGGATTGGTGTCGTTTAAAGGCACTGACGACGAAGTTCTCTTTTCCAGGGTCGTATGCATACGTGGCCGAAATGATGCATCTATGACGAAAACCCCAATGACCAAAGTAGTAATACTATCTTTGCTTCCATTTTCGTCTCATTTGCATCCGGAAACAAGGAAAAAGGAGCCTCAGAGGTTAATCCCAGCCATATGAATGTACATAACATCTAAGATCAACTAACACAACTTGAACTACACGAATGTCATTTCAGGTCGCTTGGACCAGATATACATGTAAACTTCTTACTCTTCCTAAATCATATGACCACCAAAAGGGAGAGTAATAAGGCACTTCAGAAGCGTCAGTAAATTTTCATTTAATAATCCCTTTTTGAAAACTGCCACAAAAAAACCTACTTGCTTTTGCAAGATGGTGTGAAAATGTCAATTTATTCATAATCATCTACGTAGAAAAAATAATACAAACTGATCAGATTTAATTCTAAAAGATGTCATAATTGATTTTTATATAAAATTCCTGATAAGGCTATTTTGAGGAATAGACTTGAAATAACAAATGTATTTGGAATTTTCTATGAGAAGCGTCGACTTAAAACTAGATGTTCAATAATTAGAAATGATATTTGGATAGATATTTGATTCCTTGGGCCAACAGCGATATAGGCTATCTTTCTTCGAAGATTAGAAGGACGAATGAGTTAGAATAGCAAGCTTCCAACACATTTTTCAACACATACATATACGAGTATATATATATTATAATATGTACATATCATTGAATCAGGAAATAGCTTATGCGCTGTACTAAATCATTCTTTATTTCAACATATTTTTAATCTACATTCTTAAAAAAATCTTCTCTATACACTTTTAGTTGCTGTTTTCATTACAAATATATCACCACATCTTCCCTTTCACGCTCCTAATCCCAGTTGATATTTTATTAATTACGTTTTCTAACCTATCTTCACAAATTCTACTACTTGCTAATGGACCCATGAAACTTTCCTTTGAATTGTTCCCAAAGCAGTTAAGTAATTTTACTGGGATATTATCTATTCCGATTGCCTTGCTCGAGTTCATTTCCTCAGGACTTTCCCTCTCACAAATTGTATCCTGAGACAAACTAAGAAGTAATAATTACGTAAACTATCAGGCACATGCTTTCAAAAAATATTCTCATAATGGACTGAATTCTTTATAATTTCGTTTTTATGAAAACGTGTTAAATATTTTTCATATAGAAAGTGGATTTGGTGGTATTTCCCTATCGGGTTATCTTTCTGAATATATCCTAATATTCCTATATTATGGATGCCTGAACATTCATACATACCTACAGAATAAACAAAATATCTTATTGCGAATTAAAATAATAACATCAAATAAATACGTTCGTTTAACTCCAACAAATACAGAACGCAGTGCAATCAAACCTATTCTCTTACTCCCACGACGCATACGATAAAGTCGAATGTTTCTGACGCTCATTGTCCATTATTTGCTGGAAAATCCATAATTTCATTTTTTATGCATTTTTCACACCTAGAAAAATTTTAAATGGCCATATAAAATCACGATTTTATCGACTTCACTGTGATGAAAACGAGTTGGAGTGCAGACGAATGCAGCTGTTTCAATAAAGAGCAATTAAATTATCACTTTGCTCATTTTATTAGCATTAATATTCCGCCCAGTTCTCAATCCTACAAAAGCGTCCCTCTACTTAGTTCCCGGATAAACTAGAGTCTGTAGAAAGAACAAAATTGATGTAACACCTCAATTTAAAGTTTGGGTTTTCATTCTCTCGTTCAGGATTATCTTTTGATTATTTTCCACATGTCTCCCCATCCATACTCTTTGTCTATGCATTCCAACAATAACCTATTTTTTTATATTCACAACTGGGTTCAATTAAAAAAAAAGCATGCTCTCGAGTATAAATTTCTCACCTATTGATAATAGATCGTTTCTTTAGTCTTCTTCTCAGGTCAGCATTCAAAATAATTAACCGCTGGTTACAGCGACACTGTTCGATCACCGTATAGTTCCAACATTTTAATAACACCACCAAAGTGTTACCAATTCCATAATAATAGTTCCATAATCTGAAAAAACAATGCTGGTGGCAGTAAGAGATAAAAACTTATTTTCTTCCTGAACTGCTTTGAGTTCATACTAATACACCCAGCATTTAACCTAAGTAGTTGGGTGTGTAA